>BHFT01037101.1:0-49657 GCA_004320025.1 Laticauda laticaudata
ATATATATATATATATATATATATATATATATATATATATATATATATATATATCACATTGCAATCATTAAGACATGGATTATAATAAATTATAATAGAAGTTACAGATGTTGCTAAACCATTTATGGTTCTATTTACTTCCAGGAATAGAACTAGTAGGGACTTGTGATTAAGGTACCAGGCTAGAAACCAGGAGACAGTGAGTTCTAGTCCTCTCAGACACGGAAGCCGCCTGGGTAACTTTGGGCCAGTCGCTCTTGCTCAGCCCAACTCACCTCATCTCACTTGTTGTTGTGGGAAACATAAGAAAATTCAAAGTGGCAAATATATCTAATCGAATCCTCCATCCTTTTCTTATTTTTCTCACAAGAACCCTGTGAGGTGGGTTGGTGGGATATTAATAAAAATTTAAACATATGATAGATTCCATTCTTAACCATGAATATTATTACTGCTGTATCTCAGTCTGCCTCAGAAGATTGTTGCAGGAATAAAAGGAGAGCTGGCTGGGAAAAAAAAAAGGAGCTGGTTTCCAAGTTACTTTGGTCTGAGCATCTTGGAGGATCAGCAGAATGGAAAATCTAACATCTAAAAAGGATTTTACAGGATACATTTCTAACCAAGTGAAATGCAAACGCTTAAGTGAGGGGGAACCACACACCTGTGGAACTATGAACTAAGGATGTAAATCTCATCAAAGTGAGCTCAATATTTGCCACCTGGTGACTTTACCAACAACTCCAGGTAAACAAAGTTACTAAGGGTACCGAAGTGATTTTTTTTTTTCCATTGGGATCACTGGGAGATTTATTTATTTTTTTTCAATTTTCTAGCCAAGCCTGAAATTTCAGCCTATGTTTTCCTCACCCAAGTCGCCTTTCCAGATCAGCCAAGGGCGACTGAGGGCGATCCGTGCCAAACTGGGGTGTGGGAGGAAGAAAGGAAACCTGAGTAATCAATAGTTACAAATAATCGCTGTTCTGAGATGTTGTCCGTACAGTATACCATTACATTCTGTAACCGTGGCAACCAACCAGGTTGCCTCCCTCCCTCCCTCTTGGCGCTGAAATCCAGCGTCCTTGGTTACGGGCTTTCCCGGGAAATGGCTCTCCAGGATCCATCTCAAAGTCTGGATCCATCTCCCGCCATAAACTTGCTTCTCAAAGCTCCATTCGTGAATCAGGATCGTGGCAGCGCTTTTCTTTCCCTTAAGAAGAGGGTTTGTTTAAAAAAATACCCATCCTTTCCCCAAAACACCTCGTTCTTGGACAGCCGCGTTGGAAGCTTATTATTATATTACCCCAGATGTATTTTTTTCCTCATTTTCCTGCTCTTGCTTTCGCCAGAAAGGAAAATAATATTGCATTGCGCTAAAAATATATATATATCGAGAATCTCTACCCCTCAGTGTAACAGATAACAGATAATCAGAGTTGGAAGGGACCTTATAGGTCATCTAGTCCAGCCCACCCCCCCCAGCCCAAGCGGGAGACCCTACACCATTTCTGACAAATGGCAGTCCAATCTCCTCTTGAAAGTCTCAAGTAATGGGACTCCCACAACTGTGGTGTTCCTCCACAAAATATCCATCACGTTGTCTCCAAATGCCCATCAAGAGACTGTTTCCTAGTATGATTTGATTGCTTATTGTATCCTATGACTAACATTAAGCGTTTGTACCTGATGATTCTTGATGAATGGATCTTTTATCTACACTGAGAGCATTTGCAGCAAGACAAATTCCTTGTGTGTGCAATCACACTTGGCCAGTAAAGTATTCTATTCTATTCTATTCTATTCTATTCTCAGAGCTTACACTGGCCCAATGTCTGGTTTTTTTCAACATAGAATAGAATAGAATTCTTCATTGGCCAAGTGTGATTGGACACACAAGGAATTTGTCTTGGTGCAAATGCTCTCAGTGTACATAAAAGAAAAGAGACATTTGTCAAGAGTGAAGAATCATCAGGTACAACACTTAATGATCGTCATCAAATTATACCAGGAATCACCCTGTCCTTGAATGGCTGGGTGGCCTGGATATTAACATTTGAACCACTATAAGCCCATGTATTTGCCATACGCTAATAAATAAATATACAGTAGAGAGGATGCTACACGCTCAACCCAAAAATACACACGCGTGTGAGCGCTCGCGCGCACACCCCAGCCACCTCCTCGTCCCCAGATGCCTTCTGGAAAGACAACTGGCTTTATGAAAATCGGGCGTTTTGCACACTCACGTAATAGTCTCTGTACCAACTTTCCAGCTTCTCCTGCAAAATCCTGCAGGTCTCGTTGTTGATCAGCCTCCTCAAGGTGTCAGCCATGCCCGCCAGAGGTGGCGACAGAAAAGGGCGAAGGGAGAGTCCAAGGCTTCCAAAAAGAAGAAAAAAAAAAGGAAAAGGGCTTCTTTTCCCAAGGAAGCGGCGCTGGTTTCTTCCTCTTGGGAGGTTTTTGCTTCTCGCTCCCCACCGAGGAGGGTGTCCTTAAAGGGAGGGTGGGCTCAGCCTGGGATTTGCCCCTGGCAAAGCCTCCTCTTTATGATCGGAGCACGTTACCCTCGGCGATTGTTAAAACAAACTGACGTTTGCCTTTCGCTCGGGATGTCAGGGACGCCACGGCTGCGCGGAAAGAGCCCGCTTCTTTCGGTTGTAGCAACGCGGGAAAACCCCACCCTTCCTTTCCGCTCTCTGCCACCACCGCCCGCCCCTTCCCCGGGAGAAGCGCGGCTGGCTTGAACGGGCGAAGGGCAACCCGGGAGAAAGGAAAGGAAAGGCGGGGAGGGCGGGGGAGCTTTGAAAAAGAAAACAGGGTGGGANCCGCCCCCCCCCCCTCGGCGGGAATCTTCTTTCTTCTCCTGCCACCACAGCCGACCCGACTGACGCCTCGCCGCTCCGGGGAGGTTTCCAAATGGCGGGAGTCTGTGAAGCGCGCGAAACGACAGCGCGACTTTGGTGACGGCTGGTGCCTCTTGAGGTAGAAACTGACGGGGGCGGGCGGGAGAAGAGAAGGTGGGATTCCCCCATTCGAGGTGCAAAAGGCAAGCCGCTCCCTCTTCAGCGGCTCTCGGCGGGCCAAAGAGGCCGAGGCGCTCCTCCCTCCCACCCCCGCTTCTTTCCCCAGAGAGGCCCGCGCGACCGCTTAATCTCCCGCGCCGCGAAGGATTACGGACGCGCGTCTTCCCGCGGAGGCGGATCTCCTCTCGCATTCGTTCTGGACTGACTCGGAATTTCTGGCGGCTTTTTTTTTTCTTTTTTCAAAATCAACGCATTGATTTCCAGATCACAAGATGAAAATCATGATACGTTACGTCGAAGTGGAAAATGAATCCACTTCTTGCTTCTGATTTATTCTACCTCTAAATCTTGAACGTACCCAATCCACCACCCAGTATCCATCTTTCGGTCCATCGTCCATCATCCATCCATGCACCATCTATCTTTCCATCTCACTCTGTTCCATCTATCATCCTCTATCCATCTGTCCCATTGTTATCCTATCACCGATCCATCCAGCTTCCACTGCTCGTTTATCCATCCAACCATTCCACCTATCTATCCACCTGTTCCATCCATCCATCTACCCATCTTGTCCGTCCATCCGTCTATCTATGCATCCATCCGTCCATCTATTCATCCATCCATCTGAGGTCTAGGCATAGGGAGTTCTTTCCAATTTACCAGCTTTAAGAGCTTGTCGATTTCACAGTCCAGAATTCCTCTCCTCCAGTCATGTTAGCTTCAGGCGAATTCTGAGGAGTTGAAGTCCACAAGTTCTTAAAACTGCCAGTTTGAAGATCCTTGGTCTAGGACCATGATGGCGAACCTATGGCACGAGTGCCAGAAGGCACACACACTCCGGAAATGAGAGGTTGCCCAGAACAAAACCCACTGCGCATGCATGAGCGGCAGCCCCCCCGTCAGCCAGTTGATTGTTGCGGTTATCTGCCGGTTGATTGTGGGTATATGCACGGGAAGATGCATATGCGAGGAGATGTGCATGCATGTGCAAAGGGCAGGGCACATAGTGGGAGGATTGGTGCACACATGCACAAGTGGCAGTGCCTGTGCACGCACAGGGACTTGCGCACACATGTGCAGGGGTTGGCGGGGATGCCTGCACACTTCATTATGGGTACAGGTCACGCTATGCGCATCTGGCACACTTTTGGCAAGCAACAAGGAAAAGGTTATGCCACTCACTGCGACTCTAGGATATCAACAAGTCTCCATACACATCCCGTTTTTGAGATGTACAGAAAAATCAGATCCAAATAAAACACTTCAGCCGTTTCTTTTTCCCACCTTTAATATCACATATAAGGTATACAATTGAATTGAAAAAAAAAATCCGAGGATCCATTTGGGGGAGGGAAATAAAAATTAAATGTAGTGCATTAAGGTGTGCATTACCTTCTTATAAGTAGGGATGTGGACTGTGGCTCAGAATTAAACTGAACAACTATTCAAATGGATTTTTTAAATAGTAGTCAAGATCATTCACATGGCATCAAATTAAAGTGACTCTGAATCAAGCCCATATAAAGTCAGCTATTTTTCTGATATTTTAACTCAAGCTGCCTCTTACAGCAAAATTATATGATCTGCCAAAAAATATCAAGGTATCTCCAATTCAGACAGAGGGATACAAAATGATTTCCAAGGCATTGGATTTATAACATGGAACACAGTGAAGAAAGGACATTCCAAAGAGTGGAGAAGACTTTGACACGACAATTAACATTACCAAGAACTACTGTAACATGGTCCCTCCAAAATTTGATGAAAAAACAAGAGGAAAACTGGCTCCAAGAAGCCTGCAAAGATACCTATCAGATTAAAGGGGCTGCAGGGATTTTTGGCAAGTACTGGGTTGGGTACTATCATTCTGTGTCTGGATTGTTGGAGTAGGGTGTCAAAATGGGAAGGACTTTCTTACAGAAAAAAAACATCAAACCACCATATTTTGCAAAAACCTACATTCAAGTCTGTACAAAAGAGACTGTAACGATGTTGATGAAACCAAGCGTTGGCGAACTTTTTTGCCGAATTCCTAAAGTGTATAACTGGCACAAAATAACACTGTGACATTACCAAAACTACATTCACTCTCAGAGTAAAACATGATAGTGCTACATTTTGCTTTGAGAACTTACTTTTTCTGCTGAAACTGGGGTTTTAATCAAGATGGAGGGAAATATCAGTCCATTTGACACAAAAACCTACAGAGCCTCTGTTAAACGATCAAAGAATACCTTTCAACATGACAGTCATACCTCCAAATAAACAAAATGAATCTATCGACGAAGAAAATCAAATTTTAGAAGGCGCCCAGCCAGAGTCCAGACATAGAATCCAATACCCTTCATCTATCTATCTACTATCTATTCTATCTATCTACTCTATCTATCTATCTATCTATCTATCTATCTATCATTTCTAGCACATCTATTATAATCTAATATGACTTCTATATCTATCCATGTATATCATTTTTTAATCGACTGTCTTGTTACTGCAAAAAAGCAAGTTGCCCAGGATGAATGGAAAAACAGTTCATAAAAAAGGAGTTTAACTTAAGAACATTGCCATTCTTATTTATTGTTTCTATTTTTCCCAAAAAAAGAAAACTTAGGCGAAATCAAAATAACTACAGAATCGTGACTTAACAATCTTACCAGGCAAAAACTATGGGAAAGGATTATTAAAACTTTGATTTGGTGTTGAGCACTTTAAGGCCCAGGTTCCCCACTGGCTGACGGACACAAAACGTATGCGCAATAAAGAGGACACAGGGATGAGCACAAATTTCCGGTGGGTGCTCCATCCTTTTCATCCGCTCCAAAAAGTGCGCTGAAAATTTGCATAAACAGAACTGGAACAAAGAACGGACGTGTGGTAGTATGTAGCTCCGGGGGATAGGTAAACGGCATGTTCATTAGGAAGCCTAGCGGATGAAAGTGATACACCTCGAAAGGGGTTCCAGGGGGAGAAATTTCAAAGCGGACACATAGCGGATGAAGAAGATGCATCACGGCACGCCTCCTCGAGGAAACAAAGGGGATGCCGCTGCGGATGTATATCGGATGCAAACCATTCATTGTGCATTGCGGGGAGTGATGAATTGCGATCAGCTCTGCGGAGTAATAAAAGTGCAGCACGCACACAGTCCAGTGCATAACAGAGGCAAAGACGCTGCTGCCCAGATACATCTTTGAAAGGACACCATGGTTCGTCAGGCAAGAAAAGAGGAAAGCCCGCTTCCTACTCCTTGGCAAGGTGAGAGGCCAGAACAGCATCCCACCCCCTGGCACTGACTCCGAAGCTGCTGCTGCTGCTGTTGCTGGTAGGCACCAGCTCATAGGCCCTCAAAGCCCTGCCTGCTGAAGCCCTGCTGCTCAAGCCCCTGAGGCCCTGCTGAAGCCCCTGCCAGAGGGAGGAATAGGCAAGGGAAAGGAGAAGCGGTGAGAGAGGCAAAACAAGTACACCGCTTTCCGAGGAGCCATGAGGTGAGTCTGAATGGCTGAGGGAGGAACGAGGTTACCTCTGCGAGAAAGGCGCCACAAACTGTTATTGGACCAAGAAGAAGCAGACAGCTTGGAGAGACAAAGCGCAGAGAGCCTGAGAGCCGGTCACACTGCAGAAAGTACCTCCCTTAGATGTGTGGAAGCACATTGCACACCTGGTATTGGCAAGCTACACCTCAAGAGAAAATTCCGGGCAGTGCCGCCTGTCAAGCTCACTGACCGGGAGATGTACATCTAGGCCAAGTTGCAGTTTCGCTGGAAGGTGAGATCCCAACGAGGAAGGCAGCCCCTTCTGAGACCCCTCTCCCTCAGACAGACCCACAGACAGCAGTCCTCTTCCATCCAGGAAACCAGCTACCCTGTCCAGCAGGTTGTCTTTCAGAGGGCCCCACAGCAGAGAGACCCCCGACCACTGCACTTCCATTGCCAGCGGACTTGGAGGATCCCAGTGGAGAATGAGCCATGCTGTCACAAATGGAGGAAGAAGCACACAGCCACCAGAAGCCAATCCAGCGCCAGCATAGGAAGCAGCGAAGAGGCAACTGGAGGGCCAGGACCACAATGTGCCTTGTTGGAGATCAGGGACACAATGAAGACCACACAGACTTCTCTCTCAGCTTCACATGACAATTACCATCCTCGCGACCAGAGCCCTTCATCACCTGACTGCAGCCAGACCCTGGGGACCTGCCGAGGAGCCCTAGTACCAGGTGATTGAAGCAGAAGATCACAGTCACGTCTGGCACAACCCTCAAGTGCCAGCTGAAGCTGCTCCTACCCTAGTGCCAGTGCTGCCTCCTCCCCCCAGGCCATGTCTAACAGCCTGCACGGCTTCAATAGCCCCTCATCCTACCAAGGCTACGACTACCAGGACTTCACCACAGCAGTAAGCAAAACTTCCCAGCTCCAGGCCAAAAGTTCATCGGACCACCACAGATGGCCAGTCCTCACTCAGGCTGCCAGACCAGACAGCCCCACTACTACTCCTCCCAACCCCACAGGCCAAGCCCGTGAACGGGACAATCTGTCATCATGTATGGCCTGACAATCTCAAGATCCCATCTCAACACTCAAGGGACTGAGTCAGCTCTCGCGATAGCTTCCTGAACACACCTATCTCACCCTGTTGTAAACCCTCGGGGCAAAGCACCCCAATGTGCCTCAGACCAGCACTCAAGCCACGCCAACCTCCACAGTCCCTGCCCGCTTAAACAGCTGGAGACCATGGACATGACTCAGAGTGACTGAGAATAGTTCAGAACTGAGTGGTTTACTTGTTAAGTTTATCTATTGCTTAAGCACACTTCCACTTGGTTCATTTCTTATTTTAATACAGTCATAAAGTTTACTAAGAAAGTTTTCTTGCTAAGACACTTTACTTGGTTCATTTTGCTTATTTTAATAGTCATAAAGTTTACCTAAGAAAGGTTTATCTTTCCTTAAAGACACTTAATAAGGTTTACTTGTTCATTTTGGCTTATTTAATAAAGTCATAAAGTTTACCTAAGACAGTTTATCTTTGCTAAGACACTTCAGTTTACTTGTGTTCATTTTTTTTTTACTTCATAAAGTTGTTTGGTGAAAACTTGTTGAAAAAAGGGTAAGCCTTTGCATGCTTGTGGGATAGATTAAGGATAGTTGTGGATAGAATTAAACCTCCAGTGCAACCATTGGGGACTGTATGGTTCCACCATCCAGTGCATCCAGATGATTTTTTTCCCCCTTTTTATAGAAAATATCGGTGTGTCCACTAGGTGTCCTTCTTACATTACCTAGACATACTCCAGACATCCTAAAATAAACGAGAATATCCCAGATACAAAGCATTTTGTCCAATTTTTAAAATACTTTTATATAGAGATGCATATGCTTACATCCTTTCTATTTCCATGCTACTAACGCTATTGTGGGAGTTCCGGTGTGTACCTTTTGTTTTCTCCCTCTTTCCGTTTTTCAGCTGCAGTCTGATGTGAGGTGAGGGGGATGGCCAGAGGATGCAGAGAGATACAGCGGACGTTTTAAGGCATAACCAGACATTAGAACATTTTGTTGGGCCCGTATATGTCACAGATGTACCCATCCGTTATGCGCGGCCAGAAATGTTCATCGTTCAAAAAGTTTTGTGCAGCTCAAAACTTCTTTGCTGCGGAAATGAAATCGCAGTGGCAGGACCTTCAACGGAAGGACCATATGAAACACGTATCATGCAATGAGTACACAACGATGCATAGCGTTTTCCAAACGGATGGCAAGCTTTTTTTAACGTTTTACATCCTCTTTGCATCCATAAGTGCAGTGGGACCGGGCCTTTAAAGAAGAATGCACTGTCATTTTCTCCATGCAGCTGTAGTCCTGGTATGCAAAAAAGGATTATGCCATTAAGTTTAAGAGAAGTCATATTTTTTTCCTGACCTGCATTGATTGGACTATATACTTTGATTATTGGGTCCTTTTGTGGAAAAGGCATTTTATGAATGACAACCTAGTGCTGTGTTTCTCTGGGGTGTTCCGGGAATTGAAATCTACTCATCTTAAAGTCACCCAAGACTGAGAAACACAGACTAGACTAGAGCATCTCCAGACTTCAGCAGCGCCTTACACTACAGCAAATAAATCTATCAGGAATGATTGGAAATGTGGATGATGTTCAGTCTGGAAAAAAGAGGACTCTGATTGGATGTTAACATATTTAATAAAATTAAACAACACAGATAAAGGAAGATTACAAGAGGGTTGGACTGGGTGATCTCTAGGTTTCCCTGCAATCCTTCCTTTCTTTTAACTTAGTGCCTTACGTGACAACCCAATTCCCTGAGCGGCACATTTAAGGAAATCCAGTCGGTGGGAAGCCATTCCTAGCAGATCTATTCATGTCCTGGTGCAGCTGTGGGAAAAGGTAAAAGGGGTGAGGGGATGTCTTGTGCCAGAGTAGGGTATTTTTATTAAACGAAGCTATCCTTTCGTAACTATCCTATTTTTACAACTATTCTTTCCAGCTGAATATCCATTTATGCCCAAGAAAGATATTACAAGGCAGGTAAGTAGCATTTAAGTTTTTAAGAAGAGATTGGATAACCATTTATCTGAAATGGTATAAGGTTCCCTGCCTAAGCAGGGGGTTGGACTAGAAGACCTCCAAGGTCCCTTCCAACTCTGTTATTCTATTCTATTTGTTCTAATACTGCTTTACAAAACCTTTGTAAGACCACACTTGGAATATCACATCCAGTTCCGGTCACAACATAAAAAATGTTGAGACTCTAGGAACAGTGCAGAGAAGAGCAACAAAAATGAGTAGGGGGCTGGAGGCTAAAACATGAAGAACGGTTGCAGGAATTGGACATATTTAATGAAATGCAGGACTAGGGGTGACACGACAGCTGTGTGTTCAAAAAGAGACTGGACAATCATTTATTTGAAATATAGATCTCAAGCAGGGGTTGGACTAGAACGGTGGTCACCAACCAGTGGGCCAGGGACCATTGGTGGTCCGCAAGAAAATTTTGGTGGTCTGTAGAGAAATGTTACCCCAAATCACCTCCCAAAGCAATTAATCCAGGCTACATAAAAACACAAGGCTGCACTGCCCACTCCTTACCTGGCAAACTTGCCTGCTAAGTTGCTATTTTTCCTTTTTCCGACCATCATCTGTTCTGCTGTGTCGGGATTTAGATTAGCTAGGAAGCAGGAAATGGTTGGATTTCTTGCTTTCTAGCTAGACTTTAGATCTTCGGCTCTGCTTTTAAGCACAGCCGAACCTCCCTTAGGACTGAAGCTTCTATTATTCAGGGCAGACTCACAGCAAGCAAATTTTATGTGACCGACTCAGGTAGCTGATGGCAGATAGATCAGTGAATGAATCTGTGATTCTGTGAGCAACTCAATCTGCCTGCCTGCTTTGCCTGATTTTGTGTAAAAGTTACTCTTTTTTTTAATAAAAAATTCAATATTTATATAAATATTTGTAATATTTACATACAAGCCATGCCCAGCAAGTCACATGACAACCAAGCCACACCCACAAATTAGGCCACACCCACAGAACCGATTAGTGGTCCCTGGGATCTAAAATTATAAGTTTGCTGGTCCCTGAGGTCCAAAAGGTTGGCGACCCCTGGATTAGTGTACATTCAAAGTGACAATAAAGCCTACCCTATCCGCTATCCTATCCTATCCTACCCAGGCTCCTATCCTACCCAGTATCCTATCCTATCCTGCCCAGAATCCTATCCTACCCAGGATCCTATCCTACCTAGTATCCTATCCCATCCTATCCAGTATCCTATCCTATCCTGCCCAGAATCCTATCCTACCCAGGATCCTATCCTATCCAGGATCCTATCCTATCCTACCCAGGATTCTATCCCATCCTATCCAGTATCCTATCGTATCCTGCCCAGAATCCTATCGTATCCTGCCCAGAATCCTATCCAGGATCCTATCCTATCCAGTATGCTATCCTATCCAGAATCCTATATTATCCTGCCCAGAATCCTATCCTATCCAGTATCCTATCCTATTCTGCCCAGAATCCTATCTTACCCAGTATCCTATCCTACCCAGAATCCTATCCTTTCCTATCCAGTATCCCATTCTACCCAGTATCCTATCCTATCCAGAATCCTATCCTACCCAATCCTATCCAGAATCCTATCCTATCCAGGATTCTATCCTATCCTGTCCAGTATCCTATCCTCTCCTGCCCAGAATCCTCTCCTACCCAGGATCCTATCCTACCCAGGATCCTATCCCATCCTATCCAGTTTCCTATCCTATCCTGACCAGAATCCAATCATATCCTGCCCAGAATCCTATCCATTATGCTATCCTATCCAGGATCTTATCCAATCCTATCTAGTATGCTATCCTATCCAGGATCCTATCCTGCCCAGAATCCTATCCTACCCAGGATCTTATCCTATCCTACCCAGTATGCTTTCCCAGGGGTCCCCAACCACCGGGCCTGGACCCGTACCGGTCCGTGGATCATTTTGTACTGGGATCATTTTGTAGCGGGCCGCAAAGAATAATCGTGATTAAAATATACATAAAAATATGTTTTTAGTAAAGAAATAGTAAAGAAGCCCTTTACGATTGGGGAAGAATTGATTTTGCCGGTCCTTGAAAAAGGGTTTCTGCGTAAAACTGGTCCCTGGTACAAAAAAGGTTGGGGACCACTGTGCTATCCTATCCAGGAGTCTATCCTATTTTCCAGGAAGCCAGATTCACTTAACAACTGGATTATTACCTTGTCCACTGCGGTATTTCACTTAAAAAACTGTGGCAAGAAAGGCCCTAGAATGGGGCAAAACTCACTGAACAGATGTCTCGCTTAACAATAGAAACGCTGGGCTCCATTGTGGTCGCAAGTGGAGGACTACCTGTATTTTTCCTCCTCCTTTTCGGCTGGCGTTGAAAAATCCTTCCACGGGGCTCTCTTGGGACACCCAACCCCGGCCTCTCGCGGCTCTCCCCTTCGCACCAGCCGCCTGCCGCAGAAAGCGCCGACCGGCGGCGAAGGAGAGATTCCGCGCCAGTTTTTCGACGGCTCGCTCCCCCTGCCGGCCAAAGGAAGACAAGAGCCGAAGATGCGGTTCTTCCAGCCGCGGCGGCGCGGCAGCGGCTTTCCGAACAGGTCGGTTCAGCCGGCGAAGCAGAGTAGGGAAGGAAATTCGGGAAGCCGCCGAGGCTGCAAAAGATTTGCCCGCTTGCAAATCTGGCGTCGAGCTGAGCTGCGGCTTGAGGGGAGGAGGAGGAAGAGGAGGTTGGCGGCGGGGAACGGGGAGTCCCGGACGCCGGAGTCTCTCTTGTGTCCCCAATGGGCTAAATGGCGGGGTCTGAGCTTCGTCTCCAGGGGGGGAATCTCGCAGCACCTTACGGGCGAGGGAAGTCCGCCCTCAGCAGCGCCAGATCGGCGCCTTGAGGCGAGAAAAGGAACGCGGGGTGGGAGAAGAAAGCTCCGCCTCAGCGCCTCTTTCGCGCGCACTCGCCTCGGCGCCCGTATATTTTGCGCTATTGTGAGGAACCTAGGGAAATCCTTAAAATACCCCTCCACAAATAATCATAAATGATAAAAAATAAATAATCATGCGCTTTGGTGCCTTGGCTTGGCTTGCCCCTTGGGCCGAGGACCACGCCGGAGCGGCGTCCGAGAGGGAGATTCCTGCCCAATTAAAGCGCGCCCGGCCCTCCGTGCAAAAGCAAAAAATAGACCCCTAACGAGCGCCGGCCTTCGCCGGAGGCCCAGGCGGGTCCCTCATGGAATAAACTTCGCAATATTCGGTTTAGTTTTGTTTGTTTTTTCCTCGCCCTCTACATGATATATCCGGACCTGGACTGTGTTGTTTCCCGTGTCATATATCTATAAATGTGGGTATCACGCTAA
This sequence comes from Laticauda laticaudata, assembly GCA_004320025.1. Classification (NCBI taxonomy): domain Eukaryota; kingdom Metazoa; phylum Chordata; class Lepidosauria; order Squamata; family Elapidae; genus Laticauda; species Laticauda laticaudata. The sequence continues at coordinate 12,915 of BHFT01037101.1, forward strand.
TTTGTATTTTTATTTATTCTTTATTTCGTGTACGACCTGATACAAGCCATGAAATAGACTTTAGGGTATAAGGCGTTTTGCTTGGTTTATCCAAGAGTTTTATATTGCATGAAGGTTCTTTATTTGCATTTCAAATTTATATTTGGTACCAAATGGTCCCTATTTTGGGTTGATCAGTAGACTGAAGTTGTTAGTATATGCATAATTTTATATTTAATTATTACATTATTTATTGTTTATTTTGTATTTTTAATGACTAAAATGTGCTCTACTTTTTTAATATATGTAAATTTTGTGTTTGCTTGGTTCTATGACTATATAGAGTTATATTCTATTCTTACTTTTTGTTTTGTTTTCATAAATTTTTATTTAATTGTGGTGTTTTTAATTGTGGTGTGTTTCCACCAATACAATTCAAACTGTATTCACATTTTCAACAGCGTTTTGACATCTACAAGTATGTATTATAAGTCTAATACATTTAATACACATCCACCCATAATGGTTAGTTTATTTATATACTATAATATTTTACATATTCTACACAAATTTTTTTTCTTTTTTATGTATATTATATTATATTATGATTATATTATAATTATATTATATTATTTATATTATATTATATTATATTATATTTATATTATATTATTACTACTATACGTATACTAAATTATGTTTATTATATTATATTATATTATATTATATTATATTAATTATATTATATTATAATTATATTATAATGATATATATTATACTATTCTTAATATCTTATATTCTGCTTATATCCCATGACTCATTCATACCATTTGTGCAGATTGAATAATACTCGGAATCCTCCCTTCTCTTTCATTTGTAACGTGAAGCATGTCCATTTCCGCACATTCCTTTATTTTTTGCTGACTAAATCATGTTTTAGTTGAACATGATTCATGTTTAGGAGAAACATTTAGAGTGTTGGTTTATTGAGTGTTAGAGGTTATTTTTTGTTTTTGTTTCAACTGCCTTATACAAACCATGAATAAGTCTTTAGTAGGGTATAGCATTTTGCTACCTGAGTTTATAGAGTTTTTAATTTGTTATGAAGGGACTTTATTTGCATTTCAATTTATATTTGTACCTATGGTACAACTACGTTTGGTTGGTCTATCTAGGCTGTGGATATTTCTCCCATGTCATATAAATATATGTGGGTAACGCATACTTTATATTTTTTGCCATCTTTAACGCATGTGGAGCTAGTGGCTCTCTGAGAGCTGCATGCAATGACATTTCATTTTAATATATCGTCGATTAAGTGTCCATTCAAGTGACATGTAAGTTTATTTCTAAGTCTAAATCTAACAAGGACAGTTGGAGGAGAATGTGAAAAACCGGGAAGCTCAACCGGAACTGCCACTGCTCAGACAAGCAGGAATTGCAGAGGACAGGAAAGGGCTGGTGAGCTTTGCAAAACTGAGAAAGGTGATCTGGAATAACGCTCGTTTGAAAGGCAATTGTTGGGTCTGAAAAGATTATCCTTTCATGACATTAAGAAAAAAATCAGAAAGTACAAGAATCGTCTTTAGAATAGAAGAATTCTTTATTGGCCAAGTGTGATTGGACACACAAGGAGTTTTGTCTTGTTCAAAATTGCAAATGCTCTCAGTGTAATAAAAGAAAAAGATACGTCAGGGAATCAAGAAAACATTAGGTACTAATGATAGTTTATAAAGGTACAATACAATAAACAATCAAATCATACTAGGAAACAAGTCAATAAAAACTGTAAGGATACAGTCGATAAAGTTACAATCATACAGTCACAAGTGGGAGAGGAGGGGTGAAAGGAAGGATGAGAAGATTAATTGTAATAATAGTGCAGACTTTGTAAATAGTTGGATAGTGTTGAGGGAATTATTTGTTTAGCAGAGTGATGGTGTTCGAGGAATGTCCTTGTGTCTAGTTGTTCTGGTGTGCAGTGCTCTGTAGCGTCGTTTTGAGGGTGGGAGTTGAAACGGTTTATGTCCTGGATGTGAGGGGTCTGTAGATATTTTCACAGCCCACTTTTTGACTCATGTAGTATACAGTCCTCAATGGAAAGCAGGTTGGTAGCAATTGTTTTTTCTGCAATCCTAATTACTCTCTGAAGTCTGTGTCTGTCTTATTGGGTTGCAGAACCAACTTACGACCTTTTCGTAGTCCTCATGATCACAATTCACCCTGAAATTTCTGCTGTTAACTGACACATTTGTTAAGCGAGTTTTACCCTATGTTACAACCTTTTTTGCCACAGTTGCTAAGTGAATAATTGAAAATAATGGGTTCTGGTGTTTGCTTGAGAATCATGGCGATCACTTTATGACCATTGCAAAAAGAAAGGTTGTAAAATGGGGTCTGATGATGTGGTGACCTACTTTATGACCATCATAACTTAACAACCGAAATTCCCGGGTTCAGTTATGGTCATAATTTAAGGACGACCTGTTCTGTAAGGATCGTTGAAGTGTTTTTCAACTTCTGCTCCCTTTCTCCAGGATCTAATGATTTTGTAAATAAAATAAATGATATAGTCCCATGTAGACGCTTACTGGTCATTTTAAAACATTTAAATATTTGTGAGCAAATCTTCCTTTGATCATCATATTATGGCAGAAATGAAATATTAATTAATCTGGTCCATATGATGTCTTTCGATGAAATTTTAGCAAAGCTCGAATGGCCCCGTGAAGAAATCGATGCGAGAAAAGGCCGTGGAACGCAGAAATATTAACAAAGAGCATAACTCTAACTTCAAGGCTGGATACATCCCGATTGATGAAGATCGTCTACACAAAACTGGTTTGCGAGGCAGAAAAGGCAATTTGGCGATCTGTGTCCTGGTCCTCCTATTCATTTTGGCGGTTATTAATTTAATTGTAAGTATAACAATCTATAAAATGCATTCTAGCTGATGATATTCTGTTAGAACTTACTAGCAACAGGAGAAGCTGTGTGTTCTTTCCTGATCAAGGGATGGAATGACTCAACCTACTGTGCCATGCACTAATGGCAGTTCCCTCAACTGCACCTGAGCCTGCTAGCTGATTTTGGAAGTGTAAGGTGATCTATATACCTTATTTTTCACACTATAAGACACACTTTTCCCACCAAAAAATGTGGGTGAAAATGTCTGTGCATCTTATAGAGCGAATGTTGCCAAAGCCACACCCACAGGCTGGCCCCCATCCTTTGGCATCTACCTCCCAGCAATTTGCCTCCTTGCAGTGAACAGCCTGGTTAGCTTCAGCACAGCCTGATTTAGCATGAGCAGCTGATTGGCGGTTGAATTGGCCTCCCAGAATATCACCAATCAGCTGTTCCAGGCGGTGTGGATCGCCCCTGCTGCCTATTGGCACCTTTGTGCATCCCATTTTCTGCCTCCGTGCATCCCGTTTTCGACCCATTCGTAGCCACCTGGAATGGGCCAAAAAAGGGACACGCGGAGGTCGAAAACGGGACATGTGGAAGCTGCAATAAATAGGCGACAATGTGGGGGGATGGCGGCAATCCCTGCAGCCTAGAATAGCCGATCAGCAGTATCCCAGGAGGCTAATCCAATTGCTAATCAGCTGCTCATGCTAAATCGGGCTGTGCTGAAGTTGACCAAGCTGTTTGCTGTTAAGGAGCCAAATTGATGGGAGACTGGGGCAGATTTTTTTTTCCCCTCGTTTTCCTCCTCAAAAGCTAGGTGGGTCTTATGGTCTAGAGCATCTTATGCAGTGATGGGACTCAAAACATTTTTACTACTGGTTCTGTAGGTATGGCATGGCTTGGTGGGCGTGGCTTGGTGGGTGCGGCAGGGGAAGGATACTGCAAAATCCCCATTTCCAGGGGTGGGGTGATTGGACGAAAGGTCGAGGTAAGAGGACACGTCCCCAACAAAAGAAGACCCAGCCAATCAGCTGCTACTCAGGAGGCAGAGAATAGATGGGGGCGGAACCAGTCAGAGGTGGTGTCCCGAACTACTCAAAATTTCTGCTACTGTTTCTCCAGAACTGGTCAGAACCTGCTGAATACCACCTCTGGTCTTATACTGCAAAAAATATGGTACTCCTGAAATATCAGGTGGGGGGGCACCCTACAAATCTCTGGGGGAGGCTATTCCAGAAGATTTGACTGCTGACCTCTGCCCAGATCTCTCACATAGGATGTATGAACTAGTGGGATGGGTTCTATTTGAAGCAGAAGATCCTGCCGGTGCCTGGGTGCCAAGCCATTATGGATTCCACAGGTCAAAACCAACAATTTGAATTGTCCCCAGAAGCTCAATAGTAGCAAGTGCAGTGCCCACAGATCTGGCACAAAATATGGGTCTTCCTTACTCATTAGAAGATGGGCGGCTGCATTTTGAACAAGCTGCAAAATTCGAATGGTCTTCAAAGGCAGCCCCCCTGTAGAATGCCTTGAAGCAATTGAACAGGAGGTAACAAAGGTATAATAAGTCACTCACTGTTATCAGGTCTTCCAGAATTTCATCTAGAACATTTATATCTCGTTAAGATTGATAGCTAAAGTACTGAATGCAAGGAGAGGGGAAAAATATTTTAGATATATATGTTTTATTTTTCATTTTATAAAAGAAAGAATCTTAGCCATTCCTCATACGAGTAGTCCTTGACTTATGACCACAATTAAGCCCCAATTCTCTGTTGCTAAGTGAGACAGTTATTAAGTGAATTTTGCTCCATTTTATGACCTTTCTTGACACAGTTGTTAAGTGAATCACTGCAGTTGTTAAGTTAGTAACACTATTGTTAAGTGAACCAGTTGCCAAGCATCTGAATTTTGATCATATGACCATNGGGGGGGGGGGGGGGTTCTGCAATGTTCATACGTATGAAAACTAATCATGTCATTTTTTACAATGACATTGTAACATTGGCCGCTAAATAAATGGTTGTAGGCCAAGGACTACCTATAAATTGTTTTCTATACTGCTGTAGGAAGCTGCCTTTCATGGACATCATTCAGGCTCGCTGTACCAATTTGTAAAGAGTTTTCAAAACCTCTTCCAGTTTTTTTAACGTTTACCAAGTTTACAATTAAGGAAATGGTTCGGACGTGAATCTGTCAGAACTGTTCAATGTTTACTTTTTTAGATCACCTTCATAATTTGGACTGTAATTCGTATTGGGCCCAACGGCTGCGATAGCATGGAGTTTCATGATAGCGGATTATTAAGATTTAAACAAGATTCTGATATGGGAATTATACACCCATTATATAAGAGCACAGTGGGAGGCCGACGGAACGAAGATTTGGTGATTGTTGGAGAAAATCAGCCAGTAAGTTTGTGCCTCCTGGCATATTAACATTCAGTATCTAAGGTTTGGCTTCATATTATCTTGCTGAATTATGTTTGGCTGGAATCTAACCAAGAGGAAAATCTTCTTAATAATGGTAGTTGTAACATACCCTCTTAAGATACCCTTGTATGGATAAGATATATCTCTGATAGTCAAAAATCTGGGTTTTAGTTATTGGTCACTTGTTTGTTTTGCTGGTTAGTGAAATTCTTTTGGTTGTGGACTTTTATTTCTATGACCCTGGAATATTGCAGTTTTCTTTATTTCAATTTTAATTGTTTTGTTCAATTTGTTGGATGCTGTCTTGCATTTATACCTTTTAAAATAAATTTATAAATTTCGTATTAAGATGAAAAAGCACTACCAATTAATAATTTAAGCATAATAATTTCATAATTATTATGAAATAAAATCAGCACCCTCTTTCTTTTTTAAAGATTGTATTTCAGCAGGGGGAAACAAAACTTAGTGTGGAGAAAAATAAAACTTCAATTACCAGCGATATCGGAATGGAATTTGTTGACCCACGAACTCAAAACACTTTGTTTAGCACTGACTACAATACCCATGAGTTTAATTTGCCAAGTGGAGTAAAAATTTTAAATGTCCAAAAAGCATCTACAGAAAGGGTATGGATTATATTTTGCTTACTTCCAACTGTAAACTTATAATATTTTTTTAAAAAACAATGTCATCTAAAATTCAAATTTTTATTTATATTTTTATTGAGATTCATATAAATTTTCAAAAGTAGAGCTTCATGTTCTGCACATAGAATAAGCAAGCAAACAGTAACTAAGATGTATCTAGTTAACTATAATGAACAGAAAGACCTTAGAATGTCTGGTCATTTAAACCATGCATTAGATCTCTGTACGTAAACAGGTACTACAGCAATATTCAACTACTTTTATATGCATTGCATATGCTTCATTAATTGTAATTTATTTATTGTCAAATGCAGATAACCAATCAACTTTGTAAAGACTCTGGGCAGTCTGTGACCAATAAAAACAGTGCACATAATCCTTGACTTACAACCATTCATTTTAGCAACTTTCAAAGTTACAAACAGTGCTGGAAAAAGTGACTTAAGAATTGTCATGCCCTTGTGGAGTCTGACTCTGAGGGGGAAATTGAGCAGGGAGTGGGACTGACAGGGAGTGGGAGTGTGGCTCCGGTGGCTGTGGAAGAAACGGGGGAAGGGCACAGTCCGGCTGGGCATTCAGAGGAAGACCCAGGGCCATCCCTTCTTCATCCTACCCGTGCATCCCGCTTTGACTCTTCCCTCGTTGTATAGAATATCCTCTCCTTTTCCGGGACTAGGGAAAGTAATTATGCATTAGTTGCTGGGAGAACAGGATAAAAGTGGGGCATTTTAAATAGCTCACAAAGTGTGCTTTATCTTGGTCAAGGCTTATCTGGGTTTTGGCGTCTTCCCAACTGGTTGCTGCGTTATCTTATGGAAGTCTGCAATTTATCATCCTGGCCTGCCATGTTAATGACTCCAGTGTGGTTTGTGTTGGGTTTTTTAAATTTGTAATTATTTTTACTGTTGGTTCGGACTGCATTTACTCTCTTCGTAGACTGTTTTTTGGAAGAGTTTGATATCAAATCGAGGCTAATTGGACATTGGGGCCCAAGTTGGAAGCATCAAAGGGAATTTATTCTACTTTTGTGACTGTGCTATTTTTGTGTCACGCCCCGGGCCATCACAAGAATGGTCCTCACGGTTACGACCATCTCAGCATACCCACAGTTTCATGACCCCGATTTGGACACTTGGCAATCAGCGTGTTTCTACAATGGTAGATCATCAATTATGTACTCCCCACCTTGCTTCCAACCAGCAAATTCAATGGGGAAGCCGGAATGACACATGATTTGCTTTTTTAACCCATTTAACAATCACGCTGCTTAGTGACAGACATTCTGGTCTCAGTTATGATTGTAGATGAAGGACTATCTATAAGAAAAAAAAGATAGAGCAATAAAAACAATTATTTACTTCCAAAAGAGGAAACATTTAAATTAAGGCGCGCCCTCCCCCCCAAAAAAACCTCCTTGCAACAGACTTGCCATCCACCCTAACGTAAGACTCAGAAAAAGCCAAGTTTCCATGGACCTTTTAAAGATGAGTCAGGGGAAGGGCAGTTCAGATCTTAGGGGTGGCAGGTGCCGTGATGGTACTGGCATGGAGGAACCCAATTCTAAGTATATCGCTTAAATAGAAATCATACAGAATTCAGTTAGTGCTGCTCTGTGATGTTTAGATAAAGCTAAGTTTCTATAATCTAATAAACAAATGTTGAACAAACTAATATTCAAAAGGGGGTCAAATTGTTCTCCAAAGCACCCAGAGGGCAGGACAACAAATGATGGTTGGAAATTGATCAAAGAAAGAAGAAACCTGGAATTAAGGAGAAACTACTTCCTAACCGTGAGAACAATTAATCAGTGGAACAGAAGTTGCTTTCAGAAATCGTGGGCGCTACGTCATTGGAGGTTTTTAAGAAGAGACCGGACAATCACTTGTCTCAGATTGTATAAGTTCTTCTGCTTTTGTAGGGGGCTGGACTAGAAGACCTCGAAGGCCCCTTCCAGCTTCTGTTCCGTTCTATTCTGATAAACAATATTTGATTCTAGATAAAGCTACTGTTTCTATAACAAGAATCCAAACAACCAATAAAGGCAGCAGATGAATAAGAATAGAAATCTAGAACTTTAACATTCAGATCTGAGAGGAATTTTAAAGTCCAGATCTGGCAATCCTCAACAATTATGTGCTATAATCAAAGTGCAAATAGTGAATAGCACTGTTTAAGAACAAGGCACCTTTTACACAAGATATTTTGATTTTTTAAAATAAATTTGATACTAGTTTAGTAAACATTATATAGCCACATGCTCTTTTTTCTCCTTAGATTACAAGCAATGCCACCAGTGATCTCAATATAAAAGTTGATGGACGTGCTATTGTCCGTGGAAATGAAGGAGTGTTTATTATGGGCAAAACCATAAAGTTTTCCATCGGACGGAACTTGGAACTGAAAGCTGTAAGTAATTCCAGGATTTTCAGCTATTTTATAATGTGGTCGCTCGACTAAAGAAATGTCGTTTGGTCAGATACTGGTTCAGTTTTGCCATTCATGGACTTAAACTTGGATGTACACACACTCTCACACAAACACATACACACTGTATTTTTAATGTTTCAATTGGCCTTTAAATCTGTTCTGTGCATAAACTCTTTCCACTTCATACACACAATGCTCTGTTGAATTCCTGAATAAATTATATGCACCCAAACACTTGCAGCTATGTTTGGAAGCAAATGCAGGATATTTGAATATTCAGTATTAAAACTAAATAGCATCTTTGCAGAAGAGTAAGAAGACAGTGTCCTAAATGAATGCTTGCAAGTCAAGTATTACCTGTATTGTAGCTGTAAGTAGGCTCAATATATGGAGTACAATGCAGGTGACTGTAAGATTGCAGGGAGGGAAGGAATGTGTTAAAAATACGGTATTGCGATTTCAAACAAACATAACATTGGATTGGCCAGTTCAGACTATGAAGTCCAAACCTTTTTAAATTTCAAGAGTCCTTTTAGTCACCCCAAATGGTTGCTTCCACTTGAACAATTTCAAAAAAGAAAGGGAAGGTTGGAGACACGTTTGTTTTTATATTTAGTTGTAACTCATATTTCTCTCTTGATGAGTAGAAAATAAGAGAACTGGACACAGTTAAAGTTCAGCTTACTAGTTAATGAATATTAACTGTCTTACCAGTTAATGAATATTTCAGCTTTAACCACAACAACACAAGAGCACACAATAGATATAAACTAAATGTAAACCACTCCAAACTCGATTTCAGGAAGTACGATTTCAGCAACAAAGTGGTCAATGTCTGGAACTCACTACCCGATTCTGTTGTCACCTGCTCAAACCTCCACTCCTTTACCCTCAAACTAACCTCTGTTGACCTCACCCTGTTCCTAAGAGGTCTGTAAGGGGCATCCATAAGTGCACAATCGTGCCTACCATCCCTGTCCCATTGTCCCCAATTATTAGTTCATATTTCTTATATTTAAACTTATGTTTATTCTTATTTCTATTGTATTGAAAGCTTTTGACAAAATAAATAAAACAAGCTGCTTTCAAAATCTATTTTGAATAAGGATGAATGTATTAAACTACTGTATTTTGCTTGTGTTTACTGGTAAACCATTCTTATTTTCACAATCATGGTCACTTTAACAACTTCACAACTGCATATAAATAATGACAATTTACATTTTATAGTATTGCTTCTTACTTAAAACATTAAAAGTGGATTATAATATTTCTATAAAACATTTAAAATATTGTCTCTCACAATGTATGCTGTGATAGTACAGATAATCCTTGCTTAATGACTGGTTGCTTAATAATTGTTCAAAAATGCAACAGACCCCAAAAAGAAAATTAGGATCCATCTTCAAAAGTTATGGTTGATGCTTCCCTTCCAGATATATGATTGCAATTTTTGATGCCTGGCAGTGGCTTGAATTTGTGATTGCAATTTCCATCATTTTTTAGCCGGTTTCTGGTGGGATTTTATCAACTTCCCACAAAAAATGCCTATTCAGAATTGATTTAACAGCTGTGTTACTTAATGACATTGGTTGTAACACAGTAAGGTCACATGGTAACCCACTTAATGACTGCAAAGAATTAAGAAATAAATTCTGGGCCCAATTGTAGTCTTTAAGTGAGGACTACCTGTATTTTAAACTGTGAACAACCTTAGAATATTCAGAAAGCATGAAAACTGATAATTCTCTTCCACACATTAATCCAGGAAACCCAGAGCAGACCAATTAGCATCAGACTATATTATGAATATATTCTGCAAGCATCCCAGCTCTATAAACAAGCAGAAAGATTGCAATCCAATGATAAAATTTTACACTCTGTCCCTCCATTACTGTTTAATATTAAGGGATATTACGTAGTAAGTTAGGAAAGTGTTGCTACTCTTAAGACTAGAACTCGATCTTTAGAAGGTAACTACGTTTTACTTTTACCTAGTACACTAGATTTTCATAGCTGAATGTTGTGCAAGCACTTGAATTACATGCCTTAAAGCTACATCCTCTTTAAATGTTTCATAAAGTTACAGAAATTGGTATGAAAACTGCTCAAATAAATAAATCCTCAAATCCACATAACACTATAGGTGCTCCTGTTGTATGGTTTGCAAACATTTTTATCTGTGCAAGAATGCAAAGGCATCTCGGAGGCTAAAAGTAGATAATATTAAAAGACGACTATGAAGACTGTTGCATGTTTATTGATTTAGACATATTCTTTTCCTAGGACAATTCCATTATCCTGAATGGAAGCGTGATGATCAATGTATCCCGACTGCCAAATTCTTCTCACAAGGAACAATTTAACAATGGTGACTGGGAACGTTACAAACTTTGTCTGTGTTCGGATGGGACATTATTCCGTATTCCGGTTCAGAGCCGTAATATGGGTTGCCAAACCTCTATCAACCCATGTGGTAAAACGTATTAAAGGCAAATGTGGGTACTATGGAAAGAAAAATCACTATATTTAAATTCAAGCCATTGCATGCTTGCAAGAATGTTTTTGGTTATTTGTACAAATATTAAATGAAGCACTTCTCACACACAGATCTCCACATGTAGCACTGTTGATAAGGCCAATCATGTTTTAAGGTACGTTCCTTACTGTGTAGAAGTGCATTTTAGTAAGGCAGTTAAACAGAAATGCAGAATGTACTTCAGGGTATTTGTTGAATTAAAATTACCAAACAGGCCTGTGTAAGTTTCAAAATAATTTGGAAGAATTGTTTTGGAATTTGCCAAGGGCAGCATTTTTCCACTGATTTGTTAATATGGCCTCAAAAGCTGAGCTGGCAATGACTGCACCATTAATACATTAATTCATTTTTGTTTCTGGTATTTTTATCTTTGCAACTATGTATTTCTGAGACATTATACTTAGACCTTTATTTGGTCCCACTATATTGAGGCATCTGTTTTCTGAAATTTATATGCACTGAATTCCATGTTCTAATATTGGCTGGGGAATTCAAGTCATTAGGGAAACTGATTTATGGGAACAGAGTCTAAGATTGTCTGTAGTTGAGCAGCTGCAGGTTGTTGGACTATCAGAACTATGGTGGAACAGTGGTTAGAATGCATTATTGCAGGCTAATTCTGATGAACGCCAGCAGTTTGGCAGTTCGATTCCCACTGGCTCAAGGTTGACTCAGCCTTCCACCCTTCCAAGGTCAGTAAGTTGAGGACCCAGGTTGTTGGGGGCAAGAGGCTGACTCTGTAAATCACTTAGAGAGGGCTATAAAGCACCATTAAGCACTATAAAAGTCAAAGTGCTACTGCTATTATTCTCTTCTCCTACCAAGTTAAAAAAAAATCAGGTTTTTTCCAAGTAGTACTTTGTATAATTTGAGTTTGGCAAAACTCATAATAGGATTACTCACCTCTGCTTCTGCCCAAACAGCCGTTGGTTCATTTTGGAAAATATCCCACTTTAAAATGTGTTTAGGTCTTTTGGTTTGTCAGTTTCTTCGGCAAGGCATTTGAAAATTGCTTCTGGCAGAGGTCCCATAAAAACTGAACAAAATTAAAAAGCTTTAAGGCTGCCTTGTGAGAGTGCATGAAAATACACTGGTTTACTGCAAATAAAATGCTGCTTTATTGAGACTGAGCAGTTTGAAGATATCCTCTCTGCTTATATTGTGTCCTCCTTCACTCCGTCTTTCCATCTCCAGCTTCAGTTTTGAAATGGGATATTGTCAATGGAAGGTCACGGATGAGAAGCTAGCCACAAAACATCGACTGCAACGTTGATTATATGCTTGATAGGCAAACTACTTGACAATATCTTGATACGGGCTGATAGAAGAGTGGCTGTAATTTTGCTTTAGAAGCACTGAATGCTGCTGCTGCAGGAACAGAGACAGATATAGCTGGGTACACAAGCAATTGGGTTGCATGAAGGCACTGATCCTTTGAAGGAATGTGGAATATTTAAAACTGCTAGATCAAAGCTACTGTCACCTCAAAAAAAGCAGGACATCTTAGTAAGCAAGTAGAATACAAGTGTTCATACTGTTAACCTATATATGCATTTCTGAAGGGAGTCAGGCCTCTTGTTTGTTTCTATCAAGTTGTGCAGATGGCAGAAAAAAAAACCCCTCGGTCTCATTTACTACATTTTGTTCCATATTAAAAGATTCCTTTTCCCCAGTTAATTGCTATACAAGAGAATACGTTGAAAGTTGTTGGTACATAATGAATAATAATAGATATCTAGACTTTGGTACTCTGGTTGATGTATTTGAAGAAATGGTCATTCGGAACCGATTATATCAACACAGAAATTTGGATTGCAGCTAGACTGTCCCAATGCCTGGATGGTACTTGAAGTGAGAAGCTGCTGAAGGTAACAGGATGCAGAAGAATGTGGTCAGTTTGCAACAGGGGGAAGCGATAAATTGAAATGTGGTGCAATAAAATGATGCTAGACAATTTGCAGTTTGGAGTGTTAATGGAGTTCATTTAATCGACAGCCTCACATATTTTGTGGCATGGAATTAAGTCTTGAGAGCCTATCTCTGTGATTCTTTGCTTTGTGGCCCTATTGTTATGCAGCAGTATTCGTACTAGTTGTTTTTAATTTTGGTAAGCCACCCAGAGTCACTGAGAGTGAGTGGACAGTCATATAAATGTTCTTAAATAAGCAAAATTAACACGGGCAAATAAATTTATTGAGCACCACATCTGCTATGTTCTGCTGTTGTAGTTTGATTTAATCCTAATTTAATTGTAAACCACCCTGCTGAGCTCTTCCAGAAGAGGAGTACTGAATAGAAACTGTAATAGTGTTGATGTCAGTCATTTCGAAATCCAAGTGTTGTTGCTGCTTTTTACTTGAAAAAAAGTTAATTTTCAGAGTTAATTTTAATTGGAATACTGTTAGTATATACTTGCACGCCATGTAGGGAAGAGACAAAAATTAGTATTCCAGTGTTGTGCAAGTATTTGAATTAATGTTCAGTTCTTCTCGATCCACATATCATAACACTCATCCATGCCTTAAAGCTACATCCTGCTTAAATGTTTCATTTCATAAAGTTACAGAAATTGGTATGAGAACTGCTCAAATAAATAACAAATCCTCAAATCCACATAACACGATAGGTGCTCCTGTTGTATGGTTTGCAAACATTTTTATCTGTGCAAGAATGTAAAGGCATCTTGGAGGCTAAAAGCAGATAATATTAAAAGAAGAAACGCTGAAAGCCTCATGATCTTTACGACTATCCAAAATACAGTGTTAAGATAGTAGTTGCAAAACATTTTAAATGCAAATTTGTTGCTCCATGATTAATTCATTTCATAACATGAAAACGTGTATTTGGAGGAGAATTTTGTTACGGACTGTCCACAATTTAATGCAGGGTTCCTCAGCTGGCTGGGGAACTCTGGGAATTGAAGACATTTTAAAGTTGCCAAGGTTAAGAAACACTGCTTTTAATATCACAATGAAAATTTAAAAATGTTAACAATAAAAAGTTTAACAAAAAAAAATGATATCTGCCACTAGGCTTTGACAAATTCTAACCTTTGACATTGGGTATCTTAACTGTTTTGTATTTAATTGTTTATAATTATCTTTTAACCTGTTATACATGTAGATAATGATTTTCCTTAAAAGGGGGCTTTCAAAGATAATCCTCGAATTATGCTCAAAATTACACTCAGTTGAGCTCAAAATTTTGGTTGCTGGGACAGTAAAGAGTTTTGCTCCATTTTACAACTTTTCTTGCCACCATTGTTAAATGAATCACTGCAGTTGTTCAATTTAGTTATGTGAATCTGGCTTCCCCATTGATGTTGCTTGTCAAAAAGGGTCACCAAAGGAAAGGGAAAGATGTGACTCCGGGACACTGCAACAGCCACAAATTGCCAAGCGTCCAAATGTTGATCGCACGACTGTTGGGCTTTTGCAGCGGTTGTTAAATGTCATAAGTCATAAGTCACTTTTTTCAGTGGCTGTTGTGACTTTGAAAAGTCGCAAAATGAACAGTTAAGACTTCCTATCTAGGAAGTGTTTGGAATACTTAGCTCAGCAATGGGTTATACTTCTCATCAAAATTCACAGGATGTGCGTACTGAACATGTCAAGGTTTGCTTTTGATTAGAATATATCTTTTGATTATTATTTTATTTTTATTATTATTTTGGTCATATAAGGCTTTAATAGGCCCCATGAAAGAAAAAAAGAATTGTAGTAAGAATTGCAAGGACACTTTTGGATCCCAGATATTTATTTACAAAGGAAGAATGGACTGGTCTGCTGGGCCAGTTTCTCACACTGGATTCAGAGACATAATCTCCTTAGTCACCTAATAAAAAGTCCATACATATGTTGAAGATGTTCTCAGCAGGGTATTGATGCTGTGAAGATTGGATGAATAGGAATGTGCAGTGTTTCAGAATGGAGAGTGGAAACACCGCATCCGAGTCTCATTAAAGCAACTCTGTCTGTTCAGGATTTTAGGCAAGTCTCCCTCCAAAGATTTCTCACTGCAGCCGAGTGAACTAGGAAACCGATATAGCTGCTTTCACACTATGAATTCTTTTAAGTTCTCAGGTAACTTTTCTAAATTTAATCTGAATCGATACAGTCTTATAGGATAAATTCTTCTTCATGCTTTTGAGAGAGGACATTGGCCAGGCATTAACGGGATCAGCTTTTTCAATGAAATAGTGGGATTACAACATTATTGTGCTTATTGCTACGATCTATTCATTTTAAATTTTGGAGCATATCGTAGAGGAATATTTTTGCTATTTTGCAGCATTATACTGACAGCTTAGAATGAGTGTTAATATTTCAATTAACTTGGAGCTTCTGGTCTAATTCAAATCATCTATAGGCACACAATAGACAAAACAAAATTCAGAATCTTTTTCAATATGATTAATGGTATTTAATAATATTCCATTAAAAATTAAACTGGTCATTTATCAATTTATTTTTCTACTGTGGTGCTGTTCTTATTTGAGGTTTGCTACTAATAATGTATATAAAATGGAGTAATTTATTGTTAAACTATGCTACGTTGTGTATTTCAATTTTTAAAGACTGCATTTATGCCTTGGATTTTTACCATGTCACTATGAAGTTTGGATTTCCAAGTGCCAAAGGAAGTTCTGTGTATTTGTAAAATTTCCATTTAAATAAACAATATCAAACGATCTGTTTTGGTTTTGTTTCTAAACTCTGAATTGTCCCCAAAATTGTGGTACATGGGGATGTACGTAGCTCTAAAATTGGGGTATATGTAGCTCTCTTCCAACTGTCCCTTGTCCTGTGTTATAACACTGTTATGTAGCTGCTAAAACATAACTGGGCATGAATCAGAGGCATTGGGATCATGAAGTAGATTTAGCTTGTGATATTCAAATTAGAACAAATAACATCCTACAAAGCTACTTTGGGATTCACCAATCCCTGCTCTCTCTTTGGGTAAAATGGTCTGGCATAGGCAGATGTAGCACAACACACATACCTCTGGAGTAATTTTTCCCCTCCAAACTTGGAAGGTTTAAGGTGTATGGACTTCAACTCCTGGAAATGGCTGGGGAATTCTGGGAACTGAAGTCCATGTCAGGATTTAACCGTTGCCAGGTTTCAAAAATGCTGCTCCAGAATTTTTATTTAATGCACATTATTGAGACTGAATCAGGTTTCTATTAGTTAGTGTGATTTATACACAACTACACTGTATCAAATTCCAAGGAGGTGACACAACTGCAGTAAGCCAAAGTGCGCACTTCCAGGTATGCTGTAGGGAAACTTTAAAGACAAAAAAGCAGGTAAACTGCTTCTGTCACAGCAGGGTGTTACAAAACATGGGTTTGGGGTTTTTTTAGTTTCCCAGAAAGTCAGTGTAAATTGGTGAAATAAGTTTTTGCATTCACACAACCATATGAGAAGGGCAAATTTTAAGGCTCTCAGTAGATATTTAACACTTGCCATTTACTGAGGCACAAAACAAATCTTTGTTATCGATTACAAAGCACTTAAGTGTCGGTACTACCAAATATTTAAGTGTTGTTAGAAGTTCTTCCATTATGAATTCAACATTATTATATGCCGGTTTCTCTAAAAGCAATACAGGGGGGGAACGTTGCCATTAGTTAAAGAGTAGGAGAAAATTTAACTACAAGCACAGAATTAAAGTTATAATGTGTATATGTAGGAAAATGTATCTGCGAAGTCCCCACACGACCAATATGAATTGTTTAAAAAGGAAAGCAGGAAACTATTTATGTTTAATTAAATGCTTTATGTAAATTTATACTAAATTATGGAACGCTTTCACAATTTTGTTCCTCACATTTACAAAAAGCACAGATCATTTGGTTTGTACAAACCAAAACTCTTTCAGATGAAGGTTACATTTTCAGTATTCAATTTGAATTTATCTGACCCGATCCCCAAAAGAAAATGGTAAAAATAATAGTACGTATTAGAACTGATAATACCATTTCTGATTCTGAAAGGTAAATGCATAAAAGATTCATCAGTCTTTGGTACTGGACAATATAGACATTATGGGCCATTTGACCATTCTTGTATGTTTATTCACTTGGTCATTTAAAAAAACTTCTCTTTTAAGAATTTCACATTAGAATAATAAATCCATATCTTGCTAGCATTTCTGTAAAAAAGATATTTTCAGCTTTAACCAACTCAGCATACGGCCTTTTTTCCCTTAACAACAAAAAAATCTATCATACTATTTTAAAAAGTGCCAAAAATTCAAAATGTATGAAAAATGAACAACTTTGATTACCTTTTAACTCAGATAACATGACATAAGTTTTCCCAAAAATGCCATTTTCCCCCTCGGAATCAGGCCAGTTCTGAGGATGATTGGTTAAACAGGGAGGCCAGCATTTCAAAAACTCAAAATACAATTCTGACCCGTGTATCGAGCGGAACCTTTCTCTCATTTCCCTCTGTATATCACCAAAGTTGAGAGCATGCTGTCCTTTGATAATTCAGTTTGATGAGCCTGCTTTTACAGGCAAAGGCAATTCTTTGTATGTGAGAGAGAGGGAGAGAGGTGGTTGCGAGCAAGACGTTAAGTCACAAAAGTCTCCTGATCACCTTTGTAGAAGAAGCCATCAGAGGCCTGTCATGGACCAAGGAAAACAGACTGCAGCCAGTTGCTTCTGCTCTTTGGCCATGTTTCACAGTGATTTCTGAACCCAATTGGTGCTTCGTTTTTAAATGGAAGACGGTATAATTTTGAAGGGTTTCCTCTCTTGCTCTCTGCCACTGGATCAGGTGTTGTTGGTTTTTTTTTTTGCTTTGTATACTAATATTCACGTGTAAATAGAAAAAGTGAGAATCGGTCCCAAGAATGAAGACAAGTTTGTTAACCTTATACTTTTATCAAAACTAGATCTCATAAAAGTTCTTTGGCTGTTACCTTTGTTACTGAAAGTCCTTTTTTATGTCTCAACAAAATTAGCCTGGAATCTATCCTCTATTTGTGTCTTCCCAGTTGGACAGTTCAAAGGTCTTGATTATGGCTATACTAAATAATGTAGGGCAGGAGGTCCTGGAGGGAGCATGAACCGGCTCATGGTTATTACCTGCCTGCTCTCAACAGAGATTGGCTAAAGGGAACTGCCCAGCCAACTTCCAACTCTACTTTGGAAAAGAAATGGACAACAGAAGTGGTAGCCTGTGAAAGGTCCATCTAAGTACTGTAACTGCATCCATTTGATCTTTCCAGTCTTACTACTTGGCCAACAGCTTGTGTAGCTCTGCCCCACTCAATCCCTGTTCCCAAGCCTTCTGAAGCTCATAAAGGTATCAAGAAAGCGAAGGGAAGGGAAGGGGAGGAGAGGAGAGGAGAGGAGAGGAGAGGAGAGGAGAGGAGAGGAAAGGAAAGGAAAGGAAAGGAAAGGAAAGGAAAGGAAAGGAAAGGAAAGGAAAGGAAAGGAAAGGAAAGGAAAGGAAAGGAAAGGAAAGGAGGAAATAGAGAAAAAAAGAAAGAAAGAAAGAAAAAGAAAGAAAGAAAGAAAGAAAGAAAGAAAGAAAGAAAGAAAGAAAGAAAGAAGAGAAAGAAAAAGAAAAAAGCTTCATTCCCACAGCTCCTGTTCTAGACAGAATCACATTTGCATGTGGATCTCTTTGGATTCTAGTTCTTTATTTTTCTTATTTTGTTTTTTTAGAAGTATTGAGCCCTAAAGAGGCTACGTGTGTTTATGATATACATGTTTTTTTTTTCCTTTACAAATACCTTCAGTACTTTGAAAATAAAAATAAATGGTTTGTACTAATTAGTTATTGAAGCTTAATTTATATTCCTAAATTCTGAATGTTCATGTAGCTTTTAACTTTCTGTAAAAGAAAAGGCAAGGTTTTATTGCAAATTTCACAATGAAGTCTTGGTTGATTGAACGACCAATGGATTTTTGAATGCAGTTTCAATAAGTCTATAGCTACCTAAGTAAAAAAAAAAATTATAGAAATGTACATTGAACTGTATTATGAAGACTGATGAAAAGGTGAGACAGAAAGTTTTACTTCATTCATCTACTTCTTTGAACTTTCCAGTCCAAACAGATAAAATGATTCCAAATAAAGTGATGCTGCTTGATTAGAGTAGATGTTGCTCGTAATTGGCATTTTGCCGGGAAATTCAATACCTGGAATATAAACGCAGCCATGCCGAGTTTTCAGGCTAAGCTTTGATTCCAGTCTCTGAAATACATTCATACATTTAGGCTGTGTTTTGAAACAAGACTTCATTCTGTCTTTATCCAGATCATCAAAACACTCTGGGAACAAGAATAACAGTAAAATAAAAGAATATGCCACGTTACAAGTCTAAAACCCTTTTTTAATCAGATGTTTAATTAGATAACCTGTACCTCTTAGCAAACGACAGCATCTGACTATGAGAAAATTAGCATTATTGTCATACGGAAGTTACTATGGCATGTACAACTCTGTTCAAGCTGTAACAATTTATTAAAGAGTTTCAATTAAAATAGTAACCAATAATTGCTTATTAAATAAAAATGAAGCTGGACACTGCCAAGGAAACCCTACTTTCAAGATTTTCCTTCAAAAACTGGCATCCTAAAACAACTATTACTAACTAGCAATAGTTCTACATAGGCAAACCCCCTCCCCCCAATCACTTTCCCTGAAATGCTATGCCAGAGACCAAGTCAATTAAAAATTAAGTTACATGGTTACTTGAATGCGACAAAATTATTTTTTATAATACCTTTCCTGCTGAAATCATTCCTAGATGAAGCTTTTTTTTTTTATACACATATACAAAGTTTAGACAGCAATATTCACATTAGTCACAGTGAGGATGCTGGCAAGTTCACCATCTGTAGTGTAGAGACAAAACGCAAAGCAGCCTTTCGGAGAGAACAATGGTACACAGCAAGCAGAGCTGGCCTGTTAAACAGCAAACACCCCCAAAAAAATCCCTGAAAATGGGATACAGTGCAGGAAAAGCAGCATGCGCTTTATATACAAAGAGAAGTTTATGGCTAATGGTTGACATTAACTGTAGTAACAAAGGCTCTTGAGCAGCTGTGCATAGTTAAAATTCCTATGTCATTTGTTTCTCTTTATACCACTCCAC
This sequence comes from Laticauda laticaudata, assembly GCA_004320025.1. NCBI lineage: Eukaryota > Metazoa > Chordata > Lepidosauria > Squamata > Elapidae > Laticauda > Laticauda laticaudata. Next base: position 32,981 of record BHFT01037101.1, read on the forward strand.
AAATTCATCCAGCAACACTGGCCCTTAAAGAAAGAAGGAAACATTTTTGTAAGAGAAAACATTGCAAAAACACAAAATGGCATAGAGAGATCACAGATATGATGTGAAATGATTCTTCTGTCTTCCCTGATCATACGTACATGCTCCATCTTCATCATAATTGCTGAGGTCAAGATTAATGGATCGACTGAATTCCAGAACATTGCACCATTGGTCCTTGTTGATAACTTTGTACTTAGATTGCTACTTAAAACAAAAACAGCAGTTATTCAAAGCACCTTTTGAACAAAGTCAAATGCAAAAGCTAATTTTGCAAATATAATAGAAGGTGTGGTATTCTTTTATATAATTATAATAACAATAACATTTAAGGCCACCAAACACAGCAAAAATATCCTCCCTCCAAACCATGACAAAAATCAGATGAAAGGAAGATGCCATCAAGAATCCATTTTTCTAGGATACATTGCACAGAGAATTTTAAATAAATCTTTGTCTCTTTTACAGTAAGTAAGCCTACAAAATACTGTTGCCTGCTCTTCCTTTTCAGAAATCACAAATAGATACTTTGCATATTAGTTCAGGCTCTATATAATGGATCACTTTAGAGAACAGAATGTCTGTTAGATCCAGATGTCTGTCATTTACATCTAATGCATTTGCATAATAATAATAATTGATGCAAAAGACACCATTGCAATAAAAACACAATTTTACAAGCAAACCTCGAGTTAATGGACATTACTCCTAGCAAAAATTCCAAGCAAATATATATATAACTATTTGTGTTCAATGTATTGTAAATAGTTATTACATTGCAACATTTTCAATTAATTCACTACTGATTCTCAATTTTAATTTTAATGCTGCATTAAAAAAAATACATGAGTTATTTTCTACTTGTACCTCTAAGAACTGATGAAATACTGGAAAAAGGGGCCATGTTTTTCCTAAGAGGAGTCCTAGCATACACTTGGCAGTATTCATATCTAGGCTTCGCTGATCTTTTTCCTGTCAGAAGGAACAAAAAATACTTGTCATATTGCTTAGTTGAGCTAAGAGACACATCAATTTATTCCTCAAAAAAGTATAATACAGCTCTTATCTAGCATCCCCTTGCTTTTTGTTTTGATCAATGCTTGGGCAGTGAAGCTAGAGTTCCTAAAGATTTAATTCATTATTCTTCAGGAAATTCCTCCTTTGTCCTAGATCTTTCTTTAATAAATTTCCATCCATTGCTTCTTGTCCTGCCATCTGGTACTTTAGAGAATAAGTTGACCCTCTCCTTCCTGAGATAGGCCCTCAAGTAGCAGAAGACAGCTACCTCATCCTTCTTTTTATTAGACTAAGCATACCTGACACCTGTTTTATGAGTCAACACCTAGTCCCCCCCTTAACCATTGTTGATACTGTTTAGTCCCTCGACTCATTATCATCTTGGGTTACTATTCTCTGCACTCTTTCTAGTGTTTGCTACAGTATTTAATGTTATCTTCAGTATGAAGACATACTTCCAAACCCTAGGAAGTGACCTATTCACATACTAAGAGACATGTTCCTATCTGCATGAATTACACCATCCCATTCTGTGATTAAGATAACAGAAAAGAATAGTGACTTCTTCTTGTTACAATAATCAACTTCAAAGATCAGGGATATATACAATGTTTTAGACTGATGGCATCTTCTGGACTCTTAGTACAATCCACAATCTCCGAAGGAGGAAGTGCCAAGAGAAAGCATTTTAAAAATTAACACTTTAGTATTTTAACTTTCATTTAACACTTATCAAATGACAACTTCCCATATATTTAATACTTACTTCCCTTCCTGTCCCATTAAATATTCGAGGCATGAAAATGTTTCAAATTGACATCACTTCCATGACATACAAAATTGTTTTGAGGGCAAAATACATGGAGAGAACATTCTATGACATTATTAACATGATTTTAAAATAAAATAAAATTTTGGAAGGCTCTGGAACAACATGTATGGTTTGGACAGGTTGTATTTTGCAAGTCCTGGTGGTTTGCAATGGGTCAGAAATGGAGGTGCAGCCAATACCTGGGTTCCTCCTCACAATATGCTTCCAACTAGAATGTAATGAACTTTGCCCTTCAGGTAAGCAAGGTTAATTTCTCCCCTCAGTTTCAAATCAAGAGTATTTCTTTTAAAGCGAACAATTTAGGAGAGAAAATAAAGCATCCCACATGGTTTTCTCATTTTAGCCATGATTTACTGAAAGATGTAACAGAATTTAACAGACTACTCACACGTGCGAAGTCAAATGCATATCTATAAATAAGCTTAAAATTCATAGGCTCGTTTAATAAAGATCTCAAGTAATCCAAAGAATTTCTTAGCTTCTCTGTTGTGTCACACCTGTAAAGTTAATCATTGTCATGAATAGTGATGTAAATGTTTCGGAGACAAATTGCTGCAATCACCCTACAACTTCTAAATCCCTTGTTTTTAAAATGTGAGAAGTGTCCTTCCAAAAAAATCTCTCACAAAATTATACTGTACAACAGCCTTTCTTCACTTAGCATGTGAAAGAAATCCATCTACAACACATATAAGGGGAAGATCTAGGGCAGCCTCCTAAGGTATGTGGGGCACTGTAAATTGCTCTCCCCCAAAGGAGGGAGGGGCTTTAACCCCCATTACTTGGGACCTAGCGGGAGAAGGATTTCAGGGGAAAGAATGATCATGAGCTGGTTCTGGAAGTAGATGAACAGTAAATAAAACCACATAAACATTCAGGAAAAAAAGTACCAATGGCACTTAAGACTTATATACTGCTTTATAGTGCTTTATAGCATTCTCTGAGCTGTTTACAAATGTCTGCATATGGCCCCCAACAATCTAGGTTCTCATTTTACCCACCTCGGAAGGATGGAAGGATGAGTCAACCTTGAGCTGGACAGGATTGAACTCCTGGCAGTGGGCAGAGTTGGCCTGCAGCACTGAATTTTAACCACTGCGTTACCACAGCTCCTAGATGTTTTGTGCGTCTTCACAAAATTATTGGATAAAGCAGTACAGGTTTTTTTTTACTTTATATAGACGTGCAAGATCAACTTTGCAAGAGGACAATAGATCGCTTCTGGAGCTATTTCACATTTGATAATAGAAATAATACTTACTGCAGGGATGTCATTCCTTTTAGCCATTCTTGCAATGTAAAATAGCCCATATTCTGAGCATCCAATTTCCAAGCCAACACAAGCATGGCTACCTGGTTTAAAATAAACAAAAGATCCCAAAAATTTAATATGGAAGAAATTGCTGTTAAAGAATCCATGATAGCACGGGCAAGAAATTTTGGATATAGTATAGAATTAGAACACTGGGAAAGATTATGGACCCAAAACTATAAATTAACAATGTCCATGGCCTATAAAGAAAACATTTATAAAATGTTCTACCATTCGCATTTAGCATAGCAAGATTGGCAAAGATGTATCCTAATATGAGCCCAGAATGCTGGAAATGTAAACATAAATATGGCACTTTTTTTCATATGTGGTGGTTATGTCCCGAAACAAGAAGATATTGGGTAAAAATAAGAAATTGGCTACGAGAAATAACGAAACACCAAATTGTTTCTATAAGGAATAATCAAAGGGGAGTTTAGCAAAAAGACTAAATACTGTATATCATATTACACATAGCAACAGCAGCCAGGATTGCTTTTGCAGTGTTGAAAACGGGATAGCATATAGTCTGAGGAATTAGTAATACAGAAAGTGTTGGAATGTGCTGAGATGGACAAGCTCACATTAGAATTAAAAGACAATGAAGAACAAATGGTACAACTGGCTAAAAAGTAGAAATAATGATTAAGGTATGTGTAGATGCTTATATATGCTTATATGCCACACTGCTGTCAAAAATGTTAAAGATGTGTGTAAATTGAAAAAGCATAATAAAAATTTAAAAAAAAATTAAAAACTTCCCAAAATTTATATAAGAATTTTTACTTATTCAATGCTTTTCTTAATGCATCTGGTTTTCAAAGATTTGTATTGGCAACCAGGGATAGGGCAGAAGTGATACACAACTCCATTTTTTTCAAGTATTTAGACTTGAAAATGTGCAGGGGACATTCCCACTGTTGGCATTCAGGGAGTAAGTAGAAAGACAAAGATATCTAAACCATAAAAAGGAAAGATGACTGCCAGAAATTTATTACTCTATTCAGCAAAAACATGAAATATCAAATCATTTCAATGGGCCACTTTCATATCATGGTTAGTATAAAACAGTCAAATGATAAAGTATATAATTTCTGCCCTACATATGCCCAATGATCCATCTCACTGGTAGGTGAAAAAGTGGTTTTCTTGTGATAGCTTGTTACCAGAGCAAATTTTTAAGTATGCCATCCAAATGCAAGTCAACGTTGTTTCTGTATGTATGTATTCCTAAACAAACTGGAAAGTATACATGTATGGACTATAACATACATCCTGCATGCATGGACATATGAAACCATTTGCTACAATTACCTAATCACAAATGGAAGTTGTGTGCCTGAGCTGCCCATGCGTGGTAACCATATTTGCCATTGAACTACAGGATGGAGAAGCACACTGTGCCAGCACTATCAATGTGTTAAATTCCTCATCAGGTTCACAATCTTTTTTTTTTTAAATGGAAATGGAAGAAGCACAAACTGGTTCTCTGCTACCGATATATGAACTTGAACGTACGTTTTCTGGCTCAACCCCTATGTCCTCACAGAACTTCTCCATTCCTTCAGGACCCACAACATCATCTGTTCCTACAAGTAAACAACAAAGATTATTTTCTACTCAAACGTTACAATTACTTGATTATTAAAGTCCAAATGACTGGACTATACAAAAAGAGCAGCTCTTACAAGGATGTGATTTCTTGAACACTGCTTAGGCACACAGGAGGAAGTGCAGGTCCAAAGATCAAAAACTCCTTTCTCTATCTCAATCCCACAAGATACAGCTGTCACAACATGCAAATATTCAAAGAGCCCAAAGGTTCCTCAAAACAGAATCAAATGTTATTATTTACTTTATTGCAGATTCATATCCACTGCTCCAATTAACCAAAACGAGATACTCTTCAAATGCTTACAACACCTTAAAACCACCCTTGAATCTTCAAAAATGGATCTATTAAGTATCTGCAAAACTGACTATAATTTCAAGTCAAAAGTTAAGTTGCACTTTTGGAGAAAAGTAAAATCATCCTTATTTAATTTTAAAAGTTGATATTTTAATACTTCAAACAGGAATTGATTTTTCCTTTCAAATTCTTGCTTAGTAATATTTAAGAAAAGTGCAGATGTGAACACTTGCCTGCATATTCATAGAACCACTCTAAACACCTTTTACTTGAAAACATATCATCTTCTGACCTTATTCTGGTAGAATCGTATTTTCTGTACACGCTGAAAAAAGAGAAAAAGCTTAAGAACATGATGTTTCACAGTTCTATAAAATTATATGTCAATGCCGATAAGATTGCAAACCTTCGAAGTAACTTCTTGTCCCTAGTCAACCCACTCACTTGCAAAGTTCTGACACTTCAAATAATTTTATCAGATTATTTGCATGAACTTCCAAATCCTGCACTGGAATTTAAAGCACTTTCAAGACAGGCCTGAAACAGATACATGGATGGCATGATCCTGAAAAAAGAAGCGGCTGCTTTATGAAATCAGCTGCAACTCTTACAGCACAAGGATATTTTTTCTGATTTGCAATGACACCAAGAAAAAAATTAGGCTGCTCTAATGAATACAACTGCTTATATGCTAAATTGCAATCCAAAACATTTCTTGCCAAGTATTTTCATGAACAACCCAGAAGCAGGAAAAAAATCATCCTTACCAAATCTTAATTCGCTTTACTTATGACAAATTAAGGCTCACCATTGCGAGATTTCTGCTTTATAGGGCTCTTTATTATTTTGCCACTCAGCCACAATCAAAGTGTATAGAATACATAGGTCAAATTATAAAATCTGTGGAGAAATCTGTCTTCTTAAATAATTTCTTACAGAAGAATAGGTAGCATTGATGATAACTTTTAAAATAATGAGCATATATTGTGCTAGGCCTGCAGAGCATAAGAAAGCCTAGAAATCTCATTTAAATGAGCTACTGATGAGAGTTGAAAGTTGAACCATTTTCTCCTGGATTGCTGCCCTTCCAAATGTCATGTTTCTTAATTGAAAAGTGAATGGAATAAGAAAGGTTACTTACCCATCATGTCTACTTTTTTTAGCTGTCAGATCATCTCCTGTTGTAGGTCGCCTTTTTTTTCTTGGAGGCATCACTTTGCTAAAGCTGTCTGATGAACTGCAAGATCTCAGGTTTCCTGTAAAAGAATGTAGGAAAAAGAGACAAACATGAAATAGGCAGATGTTATTTTAAAATCTTATTTCATTAAGTTCTATTTTGTCGCAAGACTTTGAGGCAGCTTATCAATCAATTCAGATGTGCAAAGGCACCTAAAGGCCTAACAAATGTATAATATATTAGTATCTATAATAAGAATTGTTTGGGGTTTTTTCTGAGCATGTTTTGCGAACTCAGTCACAACAGTTCTGTACTAGTGGTAATGATTTACAGTTGTGAACTCAACCATTCTGATTTATTAACTGAAGATAATTAAACAAAGCATGATTAATCAAATGTTTTTCATATGCCTACTATAGCAATCTACTGTTTTAATTGAACATTTACTATGGTATATAAAAAGTAATTGATATAACAATATTAAATAAGTGAATAACATTAATACACCTTTAAACACTCTATCACATAATTTTATAAATCCTGGGAATGACCTCTCCTCAATTTTGATAGAAATTAAAGTATGATACAAATTTGTCTAACAAATAAAAATTTAATAAGGTTACTCAACATTCTTAAAAATTCTGTAATATTACCTGTTTGATGATCGTCTTGACTAGTATCTTCTGTCAAATTCTGGAAAAAAATTAAATTAACTAGGAGTTTGGATATTGCTTTATAGGTTCAAATATCGACAGCTATCTTATTCTGGCCTATTATTTTCCCTCACCAGATTTAAATGTCAAAGGCTACAGTTATTACTGACTCTCTTATCTGAGGGAAAACGTGAACTTTCTCCTTTAAATTATCCTGGATGAAATTTCTTAAGTGTTTTATCATAAAAAATGTCATTAATATTCTTGTTTTGTTACTTCCCTTTAATTACTGCAAAATGCAGGGTTCAACAAAGTTCCAGATTTCATCTCACTTCTAAGAATTTCAAACAACTTATCCATATAAGCAAATAAGACCTTGCCTGATTTCCCCCTTAAATAATTCAGGAATTGGATATAAAAGGTCTATACTTGGAGCAGATACAAAGAAACCAAGTGCCCTCCAGATGTTTTGGATTGTATCAAGTAAAGGTAGATCCAGAACAAGCTCAAGCATGTACTACAAGACTATTTTAGACTAACTGTTTGAAAAGATGGAATAAAAACCTCAGGACTGTAAAATATGAGATCCACGACACGAACAAAGGCAATGTTGGAGTTTTACTTCCCTCAAAGACCTATGTGCATGATTTTAAACCAATCTCCTTGGTTAACCCACTGGAGGCCAGATGGAGTATGTCCAAGGGGGTTATTATTACTATTAGCAGGAATCATGCGGGGGGGGGGGGGNGGGGGGGGGGGGGGGAAGATTGCTGGTACTGGTTTAGCCAAAAAGGGTGTGAGAAAAACTTAACAGAATAACAGAGTTGGAAGGGCTTTGGAGGTCTTCAAATACAAGCCCCTGTACAAGGAGATCCTATATCATTCTGGCCGCCTAATCTTTTCTTAAAAACCTGCAGTGATGGATCACCCACAACTTCTAAAGGCAACCTGTTCCACGGGTTAATTGTTCTCACTGTGAGGACATTTCTCCTTAGTTCTAGCTTGGTTCTCTCTTTGATTAGTTTCCATCCATTGTTTCTTGTCCTGCCTTCATGTGCTTTGGAAAATAGGTTGGTCCTGTCTTCTTTGTGGCAGCCTCTCAAATATTGGAACACTGCTATCATGTCACCCATAGGCCTACTTTTCACTAGACCAGACATAGCCAATTCCTGCAACTGTTTTTTATATGTTTCAGCATATAAAGAACAGTTATATGTTCTCCCCCCACCCCCAATCACTTTGTTCCTCTTCTCTGCATTCTTTCCAGAATCTCTGTATTTTTTTTATTGTGGAGTCCAAAACTGGATGCAATAGTCCAGGTATGGTCTTACTAAGATTTTGTAAAGGGATACTAACACCTCACGTGATCTTGATTCTATCCCTCTGTTAATGCAGCCTAGATTGCACTGAGTTGTTTTGGGTGCAGCACACGGAATTCCCTTTTATTCCCTCATCTAAATCATTTGTGAAGATAATGAAGAGTACTGGGCCTAAGACAGAACTTGGGGTATCCCACTGCTTCTTTCCATATAGATGCAGTTCCATGAAGGAATACATGTTGAATGAGGTCTGTAATCCAGTTATAAATCCATCTGGTGGTGATGCTTTTCTATCCCCCTTTTTTCTAACTTGCTAAGAAGTAGGTTGTGGTCTACTTTGTCAAATGCCTAAATGAAATTTAAGTATACTATGTCCACAGCATTTCACTGGTCCACTAATTTCGTCACATTGTCAAAGAACGAAATAAGGTTTGCTTGGCATGGCCTGTTTTTGAAAAACCTATATTGGCTTCGGATTACAAATTTTGCTTGCTTCTAAGTGTTCACAGATTAATTATTATCTTTTCCAGGATCTTCCCAGATGTTGATTTCAGGCTGTAATTTCCTGGATCAATTTTTCCCCGTTTTGAAGATGGGAACCACATCGGCTCTTTTCCAGTTCTCTGGTAGTTCTCCAATGCTCCAGGATCATTGAAAGAACTAGTTCAAAGATCATCTCTGACTGCTCCTTCAGATTTCTGGGATGTAATCCGTCTGGTCCTGCTGATTTGAATTCATCTAGGGCAACAGGAATTCTCTTAACCATTTTCTTGCCTATTTTAAATTGTATTCCTAGTTTGTTTTTTACAGTTCTGTCTCTGGCAGTCTGTGCTATTTTTTCCCTCTGGCTTGAAGACAGATGCAAAGAACGAATTAAGTAGCACTGCTTTCTGACTGAGATCCTCACTTTTTTGCCATCTTCTCTCATTAGTAATTAGTGAGTTAGCTTCATTTTTCTATCCGTGAAACCGTGACAAAAACCAATGTTTTGCTAAATTCATAATTCCTGTAGTAAATGTTTCAACAATTGACCTATTGTTGTGATAGGCAAGCTTCTTGATGTTTCCAGAAAGAAGGGGGCTCAAGAAATAGCTTGATATGTGTTTTAATATCTTATACTCAACACATTAGATACGTATTTTGAAAGGGATAAGCAGCTCTGAATAATCTAAGAGTCCTTATGGTCAGAAATTCAGTGAGTTATTATATTAAACACATAAACAAGTATATAACTAAATAATATAAATATTACCATTATACCAAGACCCCCAAAGTATTAAAACTTATGAAGAAAAACTTTGGCTCTGGCTTCATTCTTTTCTGATAATCCTATAGCAGGCTTATTATGCTAATATGCAACTCTGCCAGTGGGCAAGAGGATGCAGGGTAGTAGGAATACCAGGATAAGTATCTTACAGTATGTAGACTCAGATGGGTATTTGTTTAATGGAAGAATGAATGAACATACCAGTTGTGCATCTAAAGTTTGAATATTAAAGATCAATAAAGGATTAGCTCAAATGAAAGCATGCACAGCTGAATTTACACAGTTCTTTGTGGCTGATGCCAAAATAATAATGGAATAATATTTTAACATCTATTTAACATTAAATAACCATGATTTTTCAAAAATGTAAGCAATTACCAGCCTATTAAGGGTATGGTAAATCTTGTGAATATTTGCCAGTGTTGATAGATGAGAGTTCAGCTGGAAATCTAGGAACGAAAAAAATGGCATTAAATTTATTTTATATTAATTATGCAAATATATATATATATATATATATGTATGGATTTTTTTTTCTGCACACTGTTTTAAACATATAGGCCAGCTAGAATTGAAGAGAATGGTCAAATTATTGTTGATGTTATAAAGAGAAAGTGTCAGAAGATTCTGACCTGATTTGACCTGCAGAAGCAGTGGTGTCTTTACCCAGGAAGCTCTAGAGCAGGGGTCTCCAACGTTGACAACTTGAAGCCAAGTTTGAACTTGGGAGCAAAAGGGAGTGTTGATACAGCCTCAATATTAAAAGCAACCATTAATACATTTGGAGTAATTCCCTGAATCAACCCCCTCCCCCCCAAAAAAGCTCCCAAAAGTACTAAATTCAGTTGAATTATTTCCAAAAAGACCCCTAATCCCAACAGGGTCTCCTCTAAATAGCTAGTTAGGCCTTGAATAGATTTCCCTAGCAAAGGAAAACATGGCCAACAGAATAAGAAAATCCTAAATTTGTTGGGTGCAAAAAAAAATGTTAATATGAAGAAGCAGTATAGGGCTTAATTGCAAGTGGACAATACAAAAAATAGCCAAAGCAGAAGGTTGGGGTTTTTTTGCAACATACATTCTTCTTTTCCTCCAGCATTCTGAAATATACATTCTGTAAAGACTGAACAACAGCCATGTGCTTGCTTTTCATAAGTGTTTTGCTAGCCTGAATACTTTTCATTCCCAAAGAGGTTTCCTGAACAAGAAAAGATCAGCTTGAAGAGAAAAAAAACCTTCATAGTCTGTCTCAAAACAAGACCAACAAATTAACATTTCACATTAGTTTATCCAAAGTTGAACTCTTTATCAAAGGAAGACAAAATTTAACATACTGTGTCAAAATAAACAAGACTACATTTAATTTACTCATGGTAGATATACACATGACTGTTCACTCCAGGTAGTACAAACAAGCATTTTCAAAGTAATACAACATTATAAAAATAGGCACCCTTAAAAACCACAGAATTCAGGACTAGCACACTAAAGAGTCTAATTTAACTCAGCAACAGTCAGTTTCACCTTCTTTTAAAATAAATGAAAACTAAGCATGATAAATAGTCCTAGCTACAAAACAAATTCCACTAAAATATCTCCCAGCAATCAACCCTAAGCCGCAGCCAGATAAAAATATGACAAGCATTCCCAAAAGAGATCAAACTTCCTAATTATCAGCAATGTTGAGAAAGAGTGCTATTTAGACATTTTACATCAATTTTACATCAAATACAGATCCGGTAGACAAAATATGCTACACATTGAGTCTACACTCAAATATGTAATATTAAATCATGATTAAGGCAGAAGCATGATTAGTTTACCTTAACCAGGATACAGCTTGTTATCCAAAACTTGTTAAGTCAACAAAGCACTTTATTCTATTTTCACACTGCTTGATTGCCGATGTTATATGCTATGTCAACTTTGGATTGAATTCTCATCCATGGTTTATGCTAACCCGAGTTTAGAGTCTTTTATTTTTGCCTTTATTAATCAAATTGATATAACCACCCATCTCTGTGGCGCAGTAGAGCGCAGTATTGCAAGCTACTTCTGCAGCCTACAATTTGGCAGTTCAAATCCCACTAGGTTCAAGGTTGACTCAGCCTTCCATCCTTCTGAGGTGGGTAAAATGAGGACTGTTGGGAGCAAGAGGTCTGTAAACCGCTTAGAGAGGGCTGTAAAGCACGATAAAGTGGTATATAAGTCTATGTGCTATTGCTATCTCATCAAAAGCAACTTAGGCAAGACACACTTAGATTTTTTTAAAAATGAATAAAAACGAAACTGTGTGTGTGTCTATTTATAAAGGGATGATGATGATGATGATGATGATGATATTGTCAATTCAAACTCATGGCAATTTACAAGGCAATAAAAACCATAGTGGTCATGACACAAAATAATTAAATGTCCCTGGTAAGAACATAAAACCAAGTAAGTGGTTGGAAAAATAACAGACAAAGCAAAACAACATTTCAACAAGTTATATAATCATTACCTATAAATGAGTTCCAGTGTTTACCATCCAAACTCATAAAACACTAAGAGGTTCATCTAATGTCCAAAGAGAAGCAGTTCCATTAGGTTAGAACCAGGGTTTCTTACTTTCAGCCCCTATACAGATAGTCCTTGACTTACAACCACAATTGAGTCCAACATTTCTACTGTTAAGACATTGAGTTTTGCCCCATTTTACCACCTTTGTTGTCACAGTTAAGTGAATCATTGCAGTTGTTAAGTGAATTTAGCATTCCCAATGACTTTGCTTGTCAGAAGGACACAAAAGGGGATCCCTGTGATCCCCAGGACGCTGTGACGGTCGCAAATATGAGTCAGTAGTCAAGCTTCTGAATTTTGATCGCATGACCATGGGGATGGTGCCGTTGTAAACTTTGAACAGTCAGTTGTAAATTGAGGACTATCTGTTTGTTATCTCCTAGAAAGGTGGGATCGCCAAGACCATCATCTCCTGTGAAGAAGGTATTGGATGGGTCAGTTCAGATGAGAAAAAGGGGTCCTCAACATACCTTGGCACTAAGAAGCAGAGAAACTTTACCTATTAAAACCATTGTTGTGAATTAACTTGGCTATCTATCATGATCTGTTATAATGTGGGCCCATATCCCCATGCATAAATTCTCAGAGGATGTTGTGGTTAGCCAGCAGCAGGTGCGGATGGCTGAGGACAGCGAGGACTCAGATGAGGGGCCAGGACCATCAGGGAGTGGACTGCTGCATTCGGAGATTGTGGGGGCTGGCAGCAGCAATGAGGAGGTTCCCGAGGAGCCTGTGCCAAGTGCATGTGCACAAAGGATTGCTCATAGGAAAGAACAGTTACAACAACACGGGTGACTCAGGAGTCAGGCTGCAAAGTAATGGCCCCTCCCTCAAGAAGATAAAAGCCAGCTGTGAAACGAACTGAAATGACCCAGAGTATATCAGAAATATAACAAAACCCAAAACGTAACTAAAAGTCCTTTANGTATATCAGAAATATAACAAAACCCAAAACGTAACTAAAAGTCCTTTAATGCCTTCAACTTGGCTTCACTGTTTAAAATAACATTTCAAAGGAAAGAAACACAGTTCAAATTCAAAGCGCTGATAACAAAGCAAAAAACAAACCTCATTGAATAAGGTTCCACAACAGACCAGGATAGATAATTGCCAACTTCAGGAAGATAACCAGGGACTGTCCATTGGAAGAAGGCCCTCTCCTCCCAAGTAGACCACATTTTACCCTGATCCCCTCCTCCCTGCATGCCCTAAGATGGATAGAGGATGGGCCTGGGCCCTCCTCTGACTGCTCAGCCGGCCTCTGCCCTTCCCCAGCCTCCTCCACCACCTCTGAAGCCACATTTCCACTCCCTGTTGGCTGTTCCTCCTCTCCCTCCGAGTCAGTCTCCACCAGGGGCATGACATGAACTTACTTTGCAGAAGGCAAAGATGTTTTGAAACTCCGGCCTCATGAACATTCTAGCATCCTGAGTTTGTATTTGAAGATTCTTGTATTGAAAATTATTTCTTGCCTGTTATCTTTTGGCAAGCCTTGCAGTTTGGCAGGGCTTGTGCTTATCAAAGCTAATTATTTTATAAAAGCATTACAAGGTTTCTGTTCCTTTTGGATTGTGTTTGATTTGTTGGAAAAGGGCGTGGGGCAGACCAGAGGACGCACACCAGTGGTGGGTTTCAAAGAGGTTTAGCACCAGTTCGGTGGGTGTGGCTTGGTGGGTGCGCTTTGCGCACGTGCACTTTGCATGTGCACGTGTGCCAAACACGCACTTTGCGCACAGAGGCTTTCCTACCCAACTCCTGAAATCCTTGTAGCTTCAGCAGCTGACACGTGGCAATCTGCTGGGCCGTGCAAAGCAGCTAAGCTTCAAAAGCAGGAAATAAGGGTCGGTGTGAGAGCCTGGGCAAGTGGGTGGGCCCAACAGCAGCTTCTCAGAGAGAACCAGTTCGGTCTCAGTTGATCTTTGGCGCTACCGGTACACTAGAAACAGGCCAAACTGGTAGAATAGCACCACTGGTGCGCATGCAGACAATATATGATTATAGCAAACACTAGAAAACTATTTGTAAGTAAAAATTATAATGCATTCAGTGCAATAAAAACAGTTGTAAAAAAATGAAACATTTTCAGAAATGAATTGCACAGTATTATGCAAATGCAATCTTTATTTAAATAAGAAAAATGTTTTCAAAAAATAAATCTAAAAAGCTTCTTGAGTGATTGCATAATTTTTCATATTACTTGATATTTTTCACGATGCAGAACTTCAGATCAAGCCACCAATATTGGCAGAGCCAATCACTGTATATAAACAAACATTCACTACATTCACTAGCATTGATGTTGTTACCGGTATCTATTTGAGTAATGAAATGTCTGCAAGCAAATAATCACGTTAAGAGACCACCAAGGGCTCACAATTCAACCTAAGCTATACAGGTAGTCCTCGACTTACAAGAATTCACTTAGTCACCATTCAAAGTTACAGCGGCACTGAAAAAAAAGTGACTTATGGCCATTTTTGCACTTATGACTGTTGTAGCATCCCCACTGTCAAGTGAATTATGTTCAGATGCTTGACAACTGACTCCCAGGCAGTTTTACTACAATTTCCTGAAAAAAAGCAAAATGTCCTCGTTCACTGTAATTCTAATTTGAAACAGACCGTTTTAATTAGCAAGATGTGTGAATCAAACAAACAAAATGCTGGCTTAGCACAATCTATTTCAATTAGATAAACGCATGGCTCCATTTTAAAGGCAGGCAGTGCCAAAGCCAAGGACATTTTTTTTCCTATCACTGTTCTAGGTACCGCAAGTATCCTGAACGTGCTGTATTTTTTAAAATGGTTTCTGTAGGCATCTGAAAATAAACATGTTCACAAAACAGGAGCAGGAGATGTCAATGTTCATGCACAGGATTCCTTGTGTGGTTAAATAGTGAACTATAACAGGAATTAGAATTGGGCAACTCAAACTGTCTTTGGTAAAGCCACTAAACAGGGCAGGTACAGACTTCAATAGATAGGATTGCAGAAAAAAGCAATTGCAACCAACCTGACTTCCGTTGAGGATCTGTACGCCGCATGAGCTAGAAAAGAGGCTCAGGAAATATCTTCAGACCCCCTCACATCCTGGACATAATCCATTTCAACTTCTCCCCTCAGAACGCCCCAACAGAGCATTGCATGATAAAAAAGACTAGAGACAATTTTTTCCCCGATGCCATCACTCTGCTAAACACTTAATTCCCACAGCCCGCCTTACACCAAAGGATATCGAATCATGTAGTAGGACTGCATTACTATTATCTTTTTCTATCTTTCCTATTACCTACTCCTGTTGGTATTTTAAGACTTATCACTTTGTTGGTTGTACCTTATGATTTATGATTGAATCTTATGATTGATGATTTGTCACTCTATTGCTTGTATGTATACCAAGCACTTATGCACCAGAGACAAATTCCTTGTGTGTCCAATCACACTAGGCCAATAAAGAATATTCTATATTCTATCCCATCGAAGTGCTTTTAAAGGCTTCATTAGCAACAGGCCACCTGGGCAGAAATGAGGGTGGAAAGACAACTGCAAGCAACGGGAAATACTTCAGCACCTCAAAAACTGATTCACATTTTGTCGAAGGAGAGAAGCCTTTGAATACTTCACATTCAACATTCAACTGCCCTTTTTTCTTCCTTTCTTCTCTCTCCTAAAACCAGGGCTTTACAATGAGGGAGGAGTTGCAGTTATTTCCAAGGAGCATAAGAAAAATAATTCAAGATTACATTAGCCCCACCAAAACTGGGCCATTTTCTCTGCTCTCATTCTGTGGTCAGAGGGTTGCAGCCTAAAACTAAAACGCTCCTAAAATTTTCCTTAGGCAACAGATGCATGATACAGTTCAAAGAAATATATGGTTTCCCAGCACCCCACTTGTGACTCAGGAATTCCCTAAAGAAACCAAAAGATAGCTGATATTTCCTATTTGGGGTGTGTGGGTAATGTTTCTGCAAAGACCATTGCTTGAAATAACCGTCTGGTTCAAGCCCACTTAGGTTAAGCTTAAGGGTGCCTTCTTACATTGAGCTACTTTCATCCACTGACATGCAACAAAGGCTCATGAAAAAAAAATATTTATTTACATTGCATCGAAGTTCTGAAACACGCTCCGAAATGCTGTCTATATCCATTTTACTTGCCTAACCATGTCTGCTTGCGATATTTTTTTTTTTTATGATTTCAGTCAGCCTTCAACATATCTCCTTCAAACTGAGCTTTGCCCTGATGATTCATGGATCGGTTCATGATATTTTTGTGTCAGCCGTTAAAAAAAAAGTTGGCTTGCTATTGACATTTCTCCACCTCACAGCCCTGAAATCTAAATATGAATCAGAAAAGGTGCTGCTTGACTTCCAACCTCAAAGTCAAGCCTGTGCATCAGAAAGGCACAAAAATAAAACTTTCAGTTGACCTGGTGGCTATCTGGATAGCTCTGTGTAAATTCTCTGATGTTATGAAAATGGTGCTCCACTGCCTTCTTCTAGGATGTTTTTCTCAGTTTTGAACTTCAGCATTGGTATTCTCTGGAGCAGCTGTCATCAACTGATGGTCCGTGGACCACTGGTGGTCCGCG
>BHFT01037102.1:0-12666 GCA_004320025.1 Laticauda laticaudata
TCAATTTTATCTTTGGGGTTTCTTAGGATGGCTGCTATTTTTCTGTCTGTTTTGAAAGCAGTCTTGATGTGATGCCTGTGTGGTATCTTACTGATTTTATCTGTAGTACCTCTTACGTAGGGCAGGACAGTTGTTCCATCGGTCTGTTCATCTTCTAGGTCTCCATCCACAAAAACACACTGAGACATAATGGAGACTTTCTTTTTATCTTCCTTCTTCTTGAGCTCCTTTCTTCCTCCCTCCCTCCCTTCCTTCCTTCCTTCCTTCCTTCCTTCCCTCCCTCCCTCCTTCCTTGATGTTTTACTACCTTATCATTTTGCTTTATTTTTATCATTGGCTTCATTTTTATTTAATTATAAGTGAATTACATCAAAATTGATAAAGCCCGTGTGAATTTAAACTTTAGACTGCAATTCTTGATTCATTTACAGTATTTGGGAGCAATCCTCATTACTTCTCTATAGTTAGATAACTACATAAGCAAAGATACAAGAGATCAGTGTCCATCCATAACACTCAATAAAATACTTTCAAAATCTCAAAGCTTTTTCTCTGATCAATATTTTAGTCTTAAATTTGGTAAATGGTTTAAGGGTATACATGCTCGTCCTTGACTTATGACTGGTCATTTCATGACTGCAGTCTCAGTGACCTCTTGGGAGCAGGTTCTTTATTGGCCCATAAAAGCTTTAAACCCCATTGTAAAATTTTATGCCAGTCACATGACTGCATTGCAGACACTTGGCAATCTGTTCACATTTACAACCGGTTGGCAAGGGCCCTGCAATCTCCATTTGCAATCTATTTTGGTTGGCTTCCCTCAAAAATCAATGGGAAAGCTAGCCGGGAAGGTTGCGAGCAAAGGGGCATTGGACTGGAGGTCAATTCTTCCAGTGCATCAAGGTATTTCCCCTCCCCTCCATACAGGGAGGGGAAATTCTCCATGTTCTGACCAAGGCTTCCTGAGACAGTAACAATCATATGCTGTTCCCAAAAACCTTGTTTTTATTTCAACAGCTGTGAATTATATGCATTCACAGCCCATAATGAGTCCCAAATAGTTTATGAATAGTCCAACAAGTCTGCCACAGTCTTTCAGGATAAGGCTGATAACCATTCACCTTTATCTCCCTTGAAATACTGCCAGCGACTAAATTGCCAATTAACCGTTCAAAGCCAAACAAAGTACAAAATCAATGTGGAGCTTCAGGGTTTAAACCAACCAGAACGAACAAAGTTGCTTCCTGCAAAGGTTCATACCCCTTTGCTCCTCCTTTATATATTATGGGAAGGGCCAATCATGTCCAAGCCTTACTCCCGAGTTGCCTCTTTTGTCTTAACCCACCCAGGCTCCCATACTCACCTTTATCCTTTGCTTTTGAAGCGCAGCTGTTTTGCGCGGCACAGAAGAGGGCCAAGCGGCAGCTGCTGAAACAACCGGGAGAGTGCAGGCTTGCAGGAGGTGAGTTGGAACACCTCTGCGCCTGCACAAAGTGCACATTCAATGTGCAGGCGCATGCAAAGTGTGTGCACAAATGCAAAGCCCACCAAGCCATGCCCACCAAACCGGTGGTAAAATTTTTTGAATCCCACTAGTTTCCTAGTATGATTTGATTGCTTATTCTACCCTATGAGTATCATTAAGTGTTGTACGTTATGATTCTTGATTCTTAACGAATGTATCTTTTCTTTTGTATACTGAGAGTATTTACACCAAGACAAATTCCTTGTGTGTCCAATCACACTTGGCCAATAAAGAATTCTATTCTATTCTATTCTATTCCCTATTCTATTCTATTATTTTATTTTACTTCTTCTCACTTCTACCTAGGTAGTGAGCCTGAAATATACAGTACTATGACTTAAAGGACTGAAAGCAGTTAAGGGATCTAGGAGAACAGAGAATGTCACAATTCTCCTTTGAGTTATTGGATGTACACCATCCATTAAGATAATCAAGAACTGTTTATGTCCTAACCCAGGGGTGTCAAACACAAGGCCTGCAGGCCAGATCTGGCCTGTGATGTGATCGGATCCAGCAAGGGGCGAGATTCAAATTTTTTAACAACCAGTTCTGTGGGCATGGCTAGGTGATCTTGGCCATGTGACTGGGTGAGCCTGGCTTCTTCTTTTTCTTTTGCAGCACCCCTCCCATTTTTTGGTTCTTCTGGGCCTCAGGGAAGCCTCCTGGGGGTGTATTTATGGTGCAAGGAAGCTTCCCTGGGGCCCAGGAAGGCAAAAAGGAGCACCCCCTGAACTCCCCCACTTTTTGCCTCCTGGGCCTCAGAGAAGCCTCCTGGGTAAAGCAGCAAGACAGCAAGGGGGATCCCGGCACAGCTGATCATCAGAACATCTGATAGTCAGGAAGGGGAAAAAAGAAATATCTTAAGGAGTGAGGAAAGGAAAAAAGAAGCCTTTTCCTTTAAGGAATAGGCAAAGTTCTTTCCTTTTGTAGATTGAAATTTCCCGGCTGGGAAAAATGCAAAATGATTTGGTCAGCTGCGTTGAAAGTCAAAATCAGTTTATTAATAGGAAGGCAGATAAAAAGAAATCTCACAGCATTCCTAGGATTAATCTAATAAGTGGATAAGAAAACCCCTTTCTTATACTTTTTCAGGTCCTTTGATTTGGAAGTGAAGTCTTTGATTTGTGTGTGTTGAATTCCTGTCTCTTTGAGATTGGAATCTTTTCCTGGGATCTTGGTTTTATGGTCCTGATCCTTTGTAGTTGCTTGTTTGCTATCATGGTTCCTTCCTGCCATGCCTTTTNTCCTGATCCTTTGTAGTTGCTTGTTTGCTATCATGGTTCCTTCCTGCCATGCCTTTTGGTTTGCTTTTCACAAGTTTCTTATAGCTTGCCATCTATTTGATTTCTACGGGAAAGGATCTTAGCTAGTTTGTAGTTGTTGTTTTTTTCCTGTATCTCATGCCTGTAATTTTCTCCTTCCTTTGTTGTGAAAAGTAAACTGGCTCCAGCTATTTTAATAGCCCTACTTGATAAAGGGTGGGGGCTGTTTTCCTAGAAGAGAGGGGAATTGTAACTTCTAACAGGAGTGACTGGATTGGGGAGAATGCAGTCAGCAATGTCGGGCATGTGCACGATGTCATGCGTGCACGATGACTGACTGGAGGGGTGGGGCGGTGCGGCCATCCAGGGGCATGATTTGCCAGTTCTGGACTGCGCAAAAGTTCAGGAAGGCTGGAAATGGGCCCATTTTTGGCTTCCAGAGGGCCTCTGGAGCCCGGGAAGGCTCTTTTCACCCTCCCAAAGGCTCGAGGAAAGCGTATGGAGTCCGGGGAGGGCAAAAACATCCCCCAAGCCCTGGTACAGGAGGCCGACTAGGCCATGCCCACCCAGCAACTGGGCAGAGAACCCTTTGCTAAAACTTTTGAAGCCCACCATTGCCCAAGAGGAGATCCTGGTCTCATCAGTTTTGATGCTGTGTTCAGAGTACTAAAAACTGAGCTGAAGTTCTCCCTTGTGTTGGCAGCAAATGTATCATTCCTTTCTCCAAGTTAAGTTGTTGGTGAGTGCGGGCATTAAGTGGTTTCAGGGGAACAGCTGTTGAATCGGGGGCTTGAAATGAGAATGGATCCCTTTGAACCCTGTTTGCTGAACTACTTGAGAGCTTGGTGAAAAGGAATGACATCCAGAGCGTGATTACAGAACTTTGATAGGCATGAAGCTCATTGGCCAGCTATGTATACAAATATATAATCCCAGAAGCTACAGGCAAACCACTGAACCAGCGAAGCCTTTTGATATAAGACTTCAGAGCAATTTTATTGTTTGATTCACAAATCTGCTTCAACGGGGGGGGGGGGGNGGGGGGGGGGGGGGGGGGGCGTAATGCAGTCGCAACTTCACTGAGCTGGAACACATTTAGGCAGCTTTGAAGAACCTTAAATATTGCTTCATTTTTACTTTCATCGTCACAACAAAAGGCCTGGAAATAGACACACACGGCGCACACACCCTGTCCATTTTCATCCCGTGGCTCTCTGAGTGATATATTCTGTTAGTTTCCCTTGGGAAACAAGAACCACATAATAATAGAATAGAATAGAATTGTTTATTGGCCAAGTGTGATTGGACACACAAGAAATTTGTCTTTGGTGCATATCAGAGATGGTATTCAGCAAGTTCTGACCAGTTCTGGAGAACCAGTAGCGGAAATTTTGAGTAGTTTGGAGAACCAGCAAATACCATTTCTGACTGGTTCTGTCCCCATCTATTCTCTGCCTCCCACTGAGTCCCAGCTGATTGGCTGGGTCTTCTTTTGTTGTCCTGCACAGAAGAACGGAACTGGAAAGCAGGTTAGTGGGGTGGGAAGGGAAGGGAAGGGGATTTTGCAGTAACCTTCTCCCAGGTGTTGGGAAGGAATGGAGATTTTACAGTATCCCTCCCCTGCCATGCCCACCAAGCCATGCCCACAGAAGTGGTAGTAAAAAATGATGAATCCCACCATGGTGCATATGCTCCCACATGTGAATATTGTTGTAAGTATGGTATCAGAGACTGCAATTCATGAGATAAAGAGAAGGTAAATAAGATTAGAACATAAAAGAAGTATGCCCATAGCAACAAACTCAGTACAAAAAAAAAAATGTTCTCGCTGTTTTTTATAAGTTAATTTCCCCACCCTATCCATTCTTTCCTAACTCCCATGCAAGGATGGGCTGCTGGAAATTGACAGGGGTTTGGGAGAACCTCTAGCTAAGATTCTGCACAGTTCAGACAACCACCAAATCCCACTCCTGGCTGGCCCCGCCCCACCCACCCTGCCCCTCCCAGGAGTCCCCACATGGCCTGTTTTGGATGCAGGTAAGTGCAGGGCGCACCCGTAGGTTCAGGGAGGGCAAAAAATGGGCCTCCTGGAAGTTTGGGAATGCTGGAAATGGGCCCCTTTCCGGCTTCCAGAGAGTCTCCAGAGCCCGGGGAGGCTGTTTTCCCCCTCCCAGAGGCTCAAGGAAAGCCTCTGGAGCCCAGGAAGGCAAAAATGCCCCCCACCCCGCCGTGGTGCCAGGAGACTGACTAGGCCACACACCATGCCCACCCAGCAACCAGGCAGAGAAACCGTTGCTAAAACTTTTGAAGCCCATCCTTGCTCCCATGTCTTTAAAATCACCCATGTGTCTTTATTTAAAAAAATAATAGCAGGATACATACTTTGGCCACCTAATGAGAAGGAAGGACTCCCTGGAGAAGAGCCTAATTAATGCTGGGGAAGATTGAGGGCAATAGAAGAAGGGAATAACAGAGAAGGATGGAGTCAGTGAAGCAGTTGGCGTGAGCTTAAATGGACTCCAGAAGTTGGTAGAGGATAGGAAGGCCTGGAGGAACGTTGTTCATGGTGTTGCGATGGATCGGACATGACTTTGCAACTAACAACAACAACAACAACAAATGATGAAGGGAAACTGACAGGAAAATGGTACATAGGGGATTCCTGTTGCAAGTTTCCATTTCACATTCTGTGTGTTCTATCTGATTAACTTTGGAAAAAAGTTTGTTAAATTAATCATACCAGACAAGGCAGCCCGTAAGTCCTATTCCAGGCTGCATCCATCAACTCAGAAAGTTATGCTGTTGAAGAACATGATGGATGGTGCACCGAGATCATCTTTATCTTTGTCCCTGAGACTGACACCAGGAAATGAAATCTGAGAATGGCGGGTTGTGGGAAAATGGTTTTGGCTCAGCAGTTGACATATCTTTGGAGCAAGAGCTCTGTTCCCTCATCATACCTTAAGGCAGTATTTCCCAATCTTGGCATCTTGAAGATGTATGGATTTCAACTCCTGGGTTTTCCCCAGCCAAT
Source organism: Laticauda laticaudata (assembly GCA_004320025.1). Taxonomy (NCBI): domain Eukaryota; kingdom Metazoa; phylum Chordata; class Lepidosauria; order Squamata; family Elapidae; genus Laticauda; species Laticauda laticaudata. The sequence continues at coordinate 5,822 of BHFT01037102.1, forward strand.
ATTTTCCCAGAGTTGAAGCGAAAACCATGTACAGTTAGGAATTTGAAGAACTTATTGTAGGAAGTTATAAGAGTGATGGGGTGGCCTAGAGATGCCTAACAATCAGGAGTTCAATCCTCGGGAGAGGCAGATATTTCTCTCTCGGGGCACATTGGGAATATATCTGCTGGAAAAAAAAAACCTCCACATTAGCAACAGGAAGAGCATCTGGCCAGTAAACACTCAGCTCTATTCAGTTGCCCAGACTCCACCCAGCAAGGGATTATGTGGTTTTCAAAAAAAGATGATGATTGTAGGAAATTATAAGATGGTCAACTCTCAATAGTCCAGCAGTTGTCTGAACAAGGATATTCAAAAGACTGAAAGGATTAAGAAAACTGTCCAGTTCTGTTTCCTAGGATACCTGGTCAGAGAGTAATCATTTTAATTACCTTTGAATTTTGAAATTCAAGTTAAAATATAAATGAAAAACAAATCTGAGGAGGTTTTATTTTTAACCTGACTCACCCCGGATAACTACTCTGTTCCCAGATTATTTCTGGTTTAGAATGCAAGATTTCCCCAGCCTATTTTAACCAGTGCACATTCTGAAAGTATCTCCAGAAGTGAGCAACCATGGGAAAATTAGGCACATAAGAGACCCGATTTTCCAACGTGGATGGACATCTCCATAAGTTGCTTTCTTCCATTCCATCTTCTGTGGGTCACATTGGAGAAAAAGATAGGGAAAAGTGATCGATCTCAGGAAAACTCTCTTTTTCCCAGCAGAGTGGAAAGAAAGTGGGAATTATGGGAACTGCTGTTGTTTTTCTTTGGAATGATAGAAGTTTTTGTCTAGTATGTATGAATGGCAGGGGAGAGAGGAAACCAGCCCTCCTGGAAGTACTGGCAGTCTGCAAACGGGCCTGTTTCCTGCTTCCAGAGGGCCTCCAGAGTCCGCGGGAGGCCATTTTCACCCTCCCAGAGGCCTGAGGGAAGCCTCTGGACCCTTGGGAAGGCGAAAAATGGCCCTCCCAGAAGTTCCGGTAGGCCATGCCCATCCAGCAACTGGCCAGCAAACTGGTTGCTGGGATTTTTTAATCCCACCCCCGATGAAGGGTATGAGATTCAAAAAGATTGGTCTACAGTTTCACCATAAGAAAAAGAGAAGGATGATATCTTTCAGAAGTTTGGGTGTCTCCATTGCCAAAGGTATGGGATGAACACAGTGGTCAGACTCTCCTAGACAGTGATACCAAAATTCCCTTCAATTCCATTCTATTTTTTACTGGCCTTAGGCATCAAACAAATTTGCCCACCAAGCCTTTCAAATTAAGTTTGCATATGTGTGCTTGAGAACCTGATTGCTTATTTGCTTAATTCTGATGCTTGTGAACTTCTGGGAATTTCTTTTCTGCAACGCTTCCTGGTTTCAGTGGCACTGTTTTAAAAATTGCATTGCCACTATGTTGTTGTTCATTCATTCATAGATGCAAGGATTCCAAGTTGGGATATCAGAACTTGGTATAACAAAGGCACATTGGAGATGTTCCATATTCTAAAAATTACATTTTTCTTTCTGGGATTTTCTACCTAAGTTGCTTTTGGGAAAAAAACCATAATGATTTGGGCCTAATGCCATACCTGGCACAAGGGTTATTCAGTTAATACCTTTAACTAGATACTGCCAAATCTATTATAACATTGGAACAGTGTCGGTTTATGCAATAAATTATATTTGTGGCTTCATAAGAATTGTCCTTGAGAATGCAGCTGTTGGATATCATGTGATCCAGAGCTCAGCTGTTTTTTTAATGTTTGTCAGATATGTAGCTTGTGGCATTCAGTATAGTATACCAGAATCTTTACTTTTTTGCCTTGCGTGTGCATCACAATTGAAGTCTGTCTATAAGAGTTAGGAAAGCAAAGTGTTTAGATTCAGATTAATCTCTCTCTCTCTCCCTCTCTCTCTCTCCCTCCCTCCTCTCTCTCTCTCTTTATATATATAAATATAAATAAAAAAGCCAAGTACCACTCACTCATCATGAAATCTCCAGAACCGTAAAGCCTACAAACTTGAAACATGTTCCACTTGGCTGCTAGGTGCTCGCTAAGAAAGAACTTTTTGAAATGACCATCATCATTAGTATTTCAATACTATTTCTTATACAGCAATTAACACCCTCTGATGCTAAGGAGTTCTGCTCCCCCTCCCCACCTGAAAAGAACTCTGTTTCATCTGCCAGTTGCCTCACAGTTTGTTACCTTAGTTCGAACTGGCAGACATTCCACTTCTTCACTCAGGAGTGGTCTGGGGGTCCTTAAACATTGGTAACTCACCAAAATGTCTACATCTTCCACCTGCGGAACTGCTTACAGATTCAAGATGGTGGGAGCTGCATAGTCCGATCACAAAGTTTCATCTCAAAGCAGAAGTATCCAGCTAGTAGGGAATTAAAGCTTTAAGTCTCAGCTTTCCAGACAAAAATTATTATGAATTGGCAGCATTCCTAGTTCCTTAAGTTTATCTAAGGCAGTTGTATCAAACTCGATTTCATTGAGGACCACATCAGGGTTGTGTTTGACCTTGGGGGACCGGAGTGAGTGTGGCCAGGATGGGTGTGGCCAGCTTGACATCACTCATGTTGAGTGCTGAGTGCTCCACCAGAGAAAATGGGCTCCCAAGCTCCATTTTTTTGCTGCAACAGCCTCCTTCTGCCAGCAAAAATGGAGCTCAGGTGGTTCTCCCGAGTTCCATTTTCACTGGCAGAGGCACCGCAGGCCAGTCCTTCACTGTTTTTAGGGTGGTCCCACAGGTCAGATCTATGCACCCCATTAGCTGGATCTGGCCCTCGGGCCTCGAGTTTGACACCCCTGATCTAATGTATGGAGTAACACCTGATCTTCAGAAATAATAGTTACTGAAAAGATATTTGGTGTCTCACTGAACCGTGTCTAATTTTGAAGAAGGAATAATTTTCTTTGAGATAAGACCTAATTGAAAAATTAAGTGAGGAGCACTTAAAAGCAAGCGAGCTGCCAAGTTTCCTGCATGAAATCAGGGTTTGCAAGAACACTTCAGAACTCTTTGCTACAGAATTAAATTCTACTGAATGATTTTTCCGGAATTAGTTTCTGCACCCAGCAATCGGCCTTGTTGGATTACGCTGCTGGTTTTCATTTCATTATATTTCTCTGTAATGAAATTTGTTTTTGACAAGGCTAGTATGCGGCATTTTTTAGACACTGCTTTCAGGTGAGAAGTGAATTCACTAGATTTTTTTTGAGAACCTCTAGGAAAAGGCATTATCCTGCAACAGTAGGGAACAGCTCAACTGTTGTGTAATTATTATTATGAACATCCTGTTTCTGTATTGGAGGTTTATTACCAGCTTTTCATTCTTCACTGCATTAATTGGCTCTACTTCCACAGAGACATCTTGACATCTTCATGGACTCCAAAGGATAGTTAGAATTACAGGAAGAAGAAAAAACAATTGCCACCAGCTTGCTTTCCATTGATGATCTGTATATTGTGTGGGTCAGAAGAAGGGACAAGAAAATATTTACGGATCCCTCACATTCTGGACATAAACTGTTTCAATTCCTCTCCTTGGGATGGTTTTGTAGTCCACTGCATATCACAATAACTAGGCACAGGGCAGCTTCTTCCCTGTGCAATCACTCTGCTGAACATCTAATCCTCATGGTATTGTCTTATGTTTATTTACCCAAGTTGTATGGCTGTAATATTGTTCTTATTCTTCTCACCTTCCCTAATACCTGCTCTTATTAGTATCATTATTATGATTATTATTACTCTGTTGCTTTGCATGTACATTGAGAACTTCTACACCGGAGACAAATTCCTTGTCTGTCCAATCACACTTGGCCAATAAAGCTATTCTATTCTATATTCTATAGTCCATATTCCATATTCTATTCCATTCCACCATTCCTGCCCAGGAAGGATCTCCTTCTGTGACCATCACTTTGATATCATTCTGAAAGTCTCTTCCAAGAATGGATGTTATCATTGGTTGATGCTGGGGAAATGATAGACAGGAGGAAGTGCAAACAGGAGGTGCAACAGAAGTGCATTATGTATGTTGAAAAGTCTTCTTGAACCAATCCAGTTCTCAGTCTTACAAATGCTCCTTTGGAACTGAGGGAAGAGGAAACGCTTGGGTGTATTTCTTCCTGTGTCCTGATTACTGCTCCATCAGTGTCAGTGCTCCATCTGACTACTGTAACTAGACTAGACTGAACATTCATATGTTCAAGATTCCCTGGGCTAGTTCTAGTGGTAGGATTCAAAAAAATTTACTACCAGTTCTGTGGGCATGGCTTGATGGGCATGGCAGGGGAAGGATGCTGTAAAATCTCCATTCCACCCCACTCCAGGGGAAAGATGCTGTAGACCTAAAAAGGAGAAACTGAGATAAGCTTGAACATATGAATACTTAATTCAATTCAAACATATTATGAAAACAACAATTGATGCATTACCTCTGCTAGAAGTCTCTAAGACAGAAATCTTGGACTGAAATGGATGAGCAATAATCTTTCGAACCATCTCTTTCAAAGATGCAGAAGACAGTTGGGGCGGGGGGGCGGGAGTAAACTCAACCGTCAATAAGGAATGCTGATGGTTTTTAATGATGAAATAAGAGATGGTTTTCTAGGAGGATTTCAGATGACTGTAATTCTTGCTCCATACTTATATTAGGTTGCATTGAAAGTGATGGAAAGCATTCCAAGAAGACCATTCAGATGAGCATAGGATATTGGGCAAATGCAGATGCTAAGCCTGTAACAGGGACAGTGTGTTCTGTGAACACAATGAAGGAGACAGACCATCAGCCTACAAAAATGATGAAGTAATTAATTCTGTTAAATTAAAAACACATAATGGAAATTGCACTTTGGAGATTACCTCTACTAGCATCTATGCGTCTCAAAGGCTGGGCCAAAATGGATTAGCAATTAGCAATTGTGTGCATTTCTTTTAAGCATAGGGGAGGGGGAAAAAAGGCCCAGAGCTCAAAAGGGTAGTATTAAATCAATTAGTGGTTGCATGAATAGATTTTAATGAGAAATAACAGATGCCAGAAATATTCAGAAATTTTCAAGAGTCTTTAATCTTTTGTTATGCAATGCAATCCTGAGCTGGATTGGGGTTCCTCCAACTGCTTTTTGAATAGGGGTGGGGGTGATATTGGTTGCACAGAGAGTTTTCTCTTCAGGCAAGTAGATTAGATTAGTTTAGCTTTATTGATTAGCCTATAGACTGTATCAAAATACAATAAAATTACCAATAAAATCCTATTAAAACAATTTAAAATAAGAATAGGTGAAAATACAGTAATTAGGGGATAAAATCAGTGGTGGGATTCAATTTTTTTACTATCGGTTCTGTGGGCATAGCTTGGTGGGCGTGGCAGGAGAAGGATACTGTAAAATCTCCAGTCAGACCTGGTATTTGCCAGTTCTCTGAACTACTCACAAAAAATTCTGCTACCGGTTCTCCAGAACTGGTCAGAACCTGCTGAATACTACCTCTAGATAAAATACAATAATGTAATACATACATATGTAAAATAGAATAAAATAACATCAAAATTCTATTTCTGTATCACCCATACAATCTACCCCAAGCAGGCTCACATATGCCAATGATTTGAGTCAGAAATTGTGGTATATTAAATGCAGGGGTGGTCCACTGGGGGTTTGCAGGGGTTCAGGAGAACCTCTAGCTAAGATTCTGTGCAGTTCAGAGAAACCTCAAATCCTGGCATGGAGGGGGACTCTGTGAGGCTCCCCTACTCTCCATTTTGGCTGCCAGAGTCTCAACATCTTTTTTTTATTTTGTGATGACTAAAACTGGATGCACTGTTCCAAGTGTAGTCTTACCAAAGCCTTACAAAGCAGAGTTTGACGATTCATGTGACCTTGATTATACTCAGTTCTCTGCAAAAGGGAGATTAAGAAAGATGTCAGAATCAGAAAGAAAGTTATAAAAAGAGCATTCAAAAGGCATATGGGATTCTAGGAGTCAACTATAAACATCCTAATAACTTTGGCAGATATTACATTACATAGAGACTGTTACCACATTTATGAAAATACAGTTAGAATACTCAGAACATGGTTCAGCCAAGAAATCCAGCAAGAATACTTCCATACAACCAGCCTTTCTGTTCTCCATAAAACAGTCTCAATGGGACTCCTAAGCATCTGCACTTTGGCCAAGTTGGTTACTCAGACAATGTACAGGGAACACCAATCAGCATTCTCCTTCCAGCTGACCAGTCAGAGAGTCCAAAGCCAAGTACATAATCAGCAACCTTCCCTCTGAGTTNTACAGGGAACACCAATCAGCATTCTCCTTCCAACTGACCAGTCAGAGAGTCCAAAGCCAAGTACATAATCAGCAACCTTCCCTCTGAGTTGCCAATGGTCTTCAGTCTTCTGCCTAAAATAATTGGCTACTCCCTTCCAATTTTTCTATGTGCAGTTTTGTGAATGGGAGTGTTTTGCAAAAATATAAAATCTGGACATATGAAAGGAAGGTAATTTGGTTACCTGCGCTGACTGGGAGATTGACTTGCAGGTCTAAGTTACCTCATATGAATCTAGGATTTTGTGATCCTAAGCTGTAAATAAAAGTGCCAAAATCCCCCCAAAATGTGCCATCTACTTTCTCAGCATTTTCTTGTTGTATTTGAGCTGTGAAAGTTAAATTATGGCAATTTTTTAATCAGATGCTTTTTTTCAAATATTTTTGTGGAGTTAGATAAATTTGAAACAAGAGATGAAGGTGGATGTTCATTCTAAATAATGTAGGCAGGAAAAGATAATTTCCA
>BHFT01037103.1:0-88674 GCA_004320025.1 Laticauda laticaudata
TGGTGCTGTTTGACAGGGGTTTTAATAGTGGACAGGACCAAATGGGGTTGGTGGTCCTGGACAATCAAGCACCTGGGTCAGTGGTGGGATTCTACCAGAGTGATGACCCGGGGTGTGGCACAAAGGTAACACAGTCAGATAAGCAATAAGTCAGATAAGCAATATTGTTTTTGTCCCCCTGGGGGTTCAAGGAAAGCCTCTGGAAACCCGGGAGGGCAAAAACCAGGCCTCATGGAAGTTTTGGAAGGCTGGACAGTGCCTCCGGAGCCTGGGGAGGCTATTTTTGCCTGTTTCCTGCCTCCAGAGAGCCTCCAGAACCCGGGGAGGCTGTTTTTGTCCTTCTGGAGGCTCAAGGAAATCCCCCGGAGCCTGAGGAAGGCAAAAACTGGGCCTCCTGGAAGTTCTGGAAGGCCGGAAATGTTTCTGGCCTCCAAAGGACCTCCAGAGCCTGGGGAAACCATTTTCGCCCTCCCGGAGTTCTCAAGGAAAGCCTCTGGAGCCCGGGGAGGGCAAAAAAGGCCCTCCCCACTGTGGTGCAGGAGGCCGACTAGCAACCAGGCAATGAACCGGTTGCTAAGATTTTTGGAGCCCAACCCTGTTTCTAAATATAACAATTTGTGTTGGAAAAGACAGAAGAATTTAGGAGTGGACAGTTCGAGTCCCCCAAACCTTCTTTCCTTGGCTTTCTTCAAGAGTCAAAATAAATGGGGGAAGAAGTCACCTCCCTTTCCTCTCTTCCAAGATGGGCTTGCCTTCAAAGGAATCCATACCTTGGACCACAAGCTGCTTCTACAAATACTGTTTCCCCCCTCCCCCCGGGAAGCTATATCTTACTGCGAGGGCCAAAGTTTTGTCATCGGCTCAATTAAGATGTCTGATGAAAATCCATAATGCTGAGGTAACACCATGGTCTCTGCGAGGCTCTCAATTATTTTTATAGTTGTTTTGTCGGGGGGAAGATATATGAGGCGTTGTTTTCCCTGCAGGCCTAAAAAGCAAGCCTGTTTTGCTTTCCATCAGCTCTGCATATGTCACGTTTACACTCCTAAGTGCATTACAACGGTGCTTTTCAAGCCACGAAACACAACCTTGCAGGCTTCCTTTTCTGCAAAAGCCTTAGTGAATTGAATGAGCAACATGCAGGAGAGAACATTCCCGGTCTCCATTAGCCTGGCTCACTTCCATGGGATCTGGTTTTCCCATCCAGATCCTCTCTCTCGAGATCTATTCTGTACAAATAAAAGCTGTTTACTGCCTCTTCCAACATGGGGTTGTATAAAGCTCGTTACGGTGAAATAGATGCAAGTATGTTCTTGCGCAGCACATGACCAAAGTTTGAAACCCATCCTTCCACGGGTTTTGTGGCTCTATCATGACTGAAGATAGTCAGAGCTGGAAGGTTGGCGCCTTGATAGATTGATTGATAGATCCTTGACTCTTGATAGATACCAGTGGAAGGGCTTTCCTTCAGAAATCGTGGGCGCTCCATCACTGGGAGGTTTTTAAGAAGAGACTGGACAGTCATTGTCTGAGATGGTATATAGATTCTCTGAGCAGGGGGCTGGACTAGAAGACCTCCAAATCCCTTCCAGTTCTTCTTATTCCAGTTGTTTCCTCCTCCTCTCCCTCCTCCTCTCCTCCTCCTCCTCCTCCTCTCCTCCTCCTCCTCCTCCTCCTCCTCCTCCTTCTGGCTGGACACTCCATCAACACCATGGAAAGACAAAATGATTTTTTACTTTGGTTTGTAGTCAGGGTTTGATGATTGATGAGGAGAGTGAGATGCCTTTAATTGTTTCCTTTATTTGGGAAGTTTCTGGTAGATCAAAGATGATTTCAGAAATGCATCTGGCAAGGGACTGATTGAGATCGCATGATGTATATAAACGGGTGGGCCTCAAAAATGTTAGCAACTGGTTCTCTGGCCGCTTGCTGGGTGGGCATGGCCATGGTGGGCATGGCCTAGTCAGCCTCCTGTACTACGGCAGAGTGGGTGTGTTTTTGCCCTCCCTGGGCTCCGGAGGCTTTTCTTGAGCCTCCGGGAGTCTGAAAATGGCCTCCCTGGGCTCCAGAGACTCTCTGGAAGCTGGAAACGAGCCCATTTCCACCCTTCCTGAACTTCTGGGAGGCCCGTTTTTCACCCTCCCCGAGCCTCCCTGTGGGCCCTGCTCTTACCTGCATCCAAAACAGGCCGCATGGGGGACTCCTGGGTGGGGCGGGGTGTGCGTGGCCAGCCAGGAGTGGGATTTGGGGATTCTCTAAAGCACAAAATCTTATCTAGGGGCTTTCCTGAACCCCTGTGAACCCCCAGCAGCCCACCTCTGGGTATAAAGTTAAGAGGAAGAATCTGATTTGTTACAATTTTCCCACCTGCTAAATGGATAGTTGTAGGTGGTAGGAATGTCGGGAAACAACGAAGATGTCTACCCCAGAAAGAAAAATGGTCAGTGGCTGAGCTCACCCAACACACTAATCCTGATTCTGGGATTAGGACCATTTTTGTGGGTTCACACCAGGTACCGAACGATCAATTGAGAAAACCAGTTGATTCCCTACAGAAAATGGCCCTGCACAACTCAACTGAATAAAAATGCATTGTAACATATTGGCAGTGCGGTTGCTAGTTCACCTGCTTTAATGTGTGGTGTGAACGTAGACAGAAGCTAGGAAGCCATTTTCTTGGCTCCTTCTGAACAACGCTATGTTACATTTTCCTGGCTTATGACATCCGGTCATATATCATTTCGGCTACAAGTCCAAGATTTTGGCTCGTGGCCAAGACCCAGAGATGCTTGACCAACTTTGAAAGTGAAATCCCCTTTCCCCCACTGATCGAACCAGCTTTGTAAATCTTTTCTCCTGCATCTCAGTTTAACTTTTCACCTTCCTATTTTCACTAACACAAAGCATTCTTTCTACTTTCTTTTTACCGCCCCCTTAGAATATTCTGAATTTGTGTGTCAATATATGTGCTTGAGTGTTAGCATGCTACCCAGCTCTTTTTTTAAAATCTCTTCAGAGTGCATAATTGCTTCCGTATTTTTTGTGTTTGTGTGTGCCGAGGGGAGAAAGGAACTTGCTAATCTGAACTTTCATTCTTGTCACAATGAATAAAGCTTCCTGAATACCTTTCCCTCCCATTGTTTGTTTGTTTTCAGCTTGTTCCCCCCCCCCCGCATTAATGAATCAGAAATGTTTATTCCTTGAGCTTATTTAGTCCAAAACTAACTGTCCACAATTCCTACAACAGTTTCATTATCTCTTTGACCAGGCCTGGAGAGATGGATGGATGGACGGATGGATGGAAGGATGGATGCATGGATGGAAGGACAGACAGACACATATATGGAGGCTATCACAATAAGTAAGAAATGTTACATTTAAAGGCATGGGAGCTGCTGAAAGTAGCAACAGCACTTGACCTCTTCTTATAGAAGAAACTGTTTTCAGTTGTATTTTAAAGCAAATGTAGTGTGATTAACCCATGCAGTACTTTCTGGAAAGAAAGTAACTATAGTACTATGTAGATATTCCAGAAAAACAAGTGCAAAAAGGATATAGATTCCAGAAAAAAAACCCCAGATTTAACAGAAATAATGCCTTCATTCAAACAGTATTCTGGATGCATTTTTTATTTCTCTTGAGGCTGGAAGGAGAATGTGTTTAAGCCCACAGGCCAGTAATAAATGATGAAGCCATTTTGGTGCTTAGACTAGGAAAAATAAATGGTGTCCTTTCCACTGGTTAATATCCCAACTCAAAAATCTGTTTTCTTCCAAAGGGCCCTGTGAGATCAATACGAGGTCTTAAGGAATTGTTTCTGGGATGCACCTGGACACCCAACTAGGAGTAAGCCAAGGTAAGGACACACCTTACCAGATGCAGGTCCACCAGTAGCAGCTGGGACTGGAATTTAGAGACTCTCCAACCTTGAATCAGGAAGAAATAACATTATTTTTCCAGGTAGAACATAGAATCATAGGGATGGAAGGAAACTCAAGGTCTTCTAGTCCAAACCACTACTCAAAGCAAGAGCTTCACACCATCCCAGTCAAATAGTTGCCCAGTCTCTTCTTGGAAACTTCCAGTGATGGAACACCCACAACTTCTGGAGCCAAGCAATTCCACTGGTTAATTGTTCCCATTGTCAGAAAATTTCTCTTGAATTCTAGCATCAGGGTTTCGATGATGAATGCCCTATTTCATTCATGACCCTAGAGCCAAGTTGCAAGAGAGATCCAATTATTTATTAGGAGCAACATGTCTTTTCCCAAGTGCAGTCGGCTCTGCCCTATGTAATTTGCTGTTCACCTATGACCCTGTTTTTCCCCCCCTCCCAAGGTGTGTCATAAATCACATTCTCCAACTCAGCACTTTCACCGGCTGTGGAAAACATGCCTCTTCAGCTGGGCTTGGTAACTTGAGACACAATTTGGAGAAAGGGATGCGTGGAATGTGCTTCTGATAATAGCAACAAACTGCTTGTTGAGGTAATTCCTTGTTAGGAGAATGAGTGCATACAGGGAGATGTATTTGAGAGTAGTGTTTGAATAATACACACACAGCACACAGATACCCTGTACAGTAAATGTAGGTTTTTACTTCCAGAAACGTTTTAGCAAAGTTCAAGATAAGCAGTCCAAAGTCATTCACAGGTAAGATCAGTTAGTTTTCAATCCAGGGATAATCCAATAATAAAGTCCTGTGTCAAAAACAGTTCAGTATCAGACTTACGTCAAATGCAAAAATAGCAGTCAATTAGGAGGAAAAATGGAGGAATAGCAATTACCCTCCAACAGAAGGAAACAGACTCACTCACACTCTCTTCTGAGACTAAGACCAAACAACACAGGTTTCTGGCTCCATCTTATGGCCATTTGAGAAAACCACACCCAATTATTAAATTAGTAATAGTATTAAACTATTACTATTAACACCCAATAGTATTAAAATGTCTATCCTGGTTTATATATTTCCAACCCAAATAGCTGTTAGGTGACTTACATTCCTAACACTGCTCCATCAGATCTCTCCCCCCCCTTCTATGGCAACTCGAGAGCAAGTCAGGAATGCTTTACGAGTTGACATCTGGGTTGGATCTCTCTTGGATCAGCTTCCATCTGTAACTTCTTGCTTTGCCTTCAGGTGCTTCGGGGTATCAAATCAGTCCTCTCTTCTCTGTGACAATGCCCAGACAGATGCATTGTCTAGTCCTTCTCTTCGTTAGGCTAGACTAGAACATACCTGGTTTCCTCAACCGTTTATCATACAATTTCACCTCCAGACCCTTTATCATCTTCATTGCTCTTCTCTGCACACTTTGTACAATTTCAACTTCTCTCCTGTATTCTGGTGACCAGAACTGGATGCGGCATTCCAAGTGTGGACTCATCAGTGTGATCAAATGACATTGTGGGTCGGTATAGTCATGTGATTCAACTGTTGTTGCATTGAACTACAATAGCTATGATATACTGTGTGTAAGATGATTAGGGGACTGGAGACGAACATATGAAGAATGGTTACAGGAACTGGGCTTGGCTAGTATAGTGAAGAGAAGGATCAAGGGAGACATGATAACAGTCTTCCAATATTTGCCACAGAGAGGAGGAAGGGGTCAGGCTATTTTCTAAAGTGCTTGTAGGCCAGACAAGGAATACTGAACAAGGATAGATTCAACTTGGAAATAAGGAGACATTTCCTGATAGTGAGAACAATCAACCCATGGAACAGAAGTTGCCCTCAGAAGTGGGAGCTTCATCACTGGAAGCTTTCAAGAAGAGATTGGACTGCCATCTGTCAGAAATGGTGTAGGGTCTCCTGCTNCCATCTGTCAGAAATGGTGTAGGGTCTCCTGCTTGGGTGGGAGGGTTGGACTAGATGACCTACAAGGTCCCTTCCAACTCTGTTAATCTGTTAAACTCATAGACCCCTGAGGCAAGGCATACCTCTTACAAATAAGAATTTCATAGTTGAATCCTGAAAGCTCAAGAATTTTAAGGACCATCTTGTCCTGCTTCTTTAATGTTATTTGTACAAAGGGAAGAGAACATGAACAATGAGTGGTCCTTGGTGGTTTCTGAACTGATTATGTTTCTTAGTTTGGTAATGAAATATCTACAAGAAAAGCAACCAAGTTCGGAGAGCACCAAAGACCCTTCATTGCAACCCTGAGCTACCAATATTCTCCTTTACCAAAGTTGAGCAATATTAAGGTGTTTTTTAAAAAAACTTGGACTGATTTTGCAAGTTGGGAGCAAAGGCTAAAAATAAGCCAGGGTTTTGCATTCTTTTAATTTCTAGCAATTTGGGAAACTGTCCCTTAACCTATTCTGGAAGATGCTTCCTAAATGTGTGTTATGGATGCAAACAAATGCTGCAGCTGCTTTAAAAATTTTTTTTACTCTGTGTGCCTCTCCCCCATCATTTCCCAAATGTGCATTTTTACAGGCTGACAAAGGAAGAGAAATTCTCTGCAGAAATTCTCCTGTCTTTTTTTTTTTTAATGTGAATTTCCAGCCAGTTGAAAGGGACTGCAGAACACCTGACACATCTCCAGGTTTCTAAAGCTCACCCATTCTGGAAGGATAACTGACAGCCCTTTCAAGAAAGAAGCTCCTGAGTACTTAATAATAGCGAATTAACAGCCTGACAATAGGCAAGGCACTTGCTCAAGCATTAGTAAGAAAACAGAGTGACATCTTCCTTGAAAAGCTACTTGAATGCCATTTAAACTTGTCACATTGCAGAAAATAGAGCTGCAAATTGTTAAAAAAAAATCAGCCTTGTTCATTATGCAAGCCAAATGTCTAATTTTCTTAAATTGCATCCATTTTCCACATGTTAAAACAGGAGAGCTTCCTTGATAGAGGAAATAATGACAAAGAACGATTCTAGGTGAACTTTGGCAGATTAACCCTTTCGGGATGCGAAGGATTTCAAGAGTTCAGAGCAAAGTTATTTGCTCAGTGTGGACTATCGTACACATGTTAATAGCAATACACTAATTTATTGGAGTATATAATACGTTAGGGTTTTATAAAAAGGGCTGTTAACTTTTTAATGCATCCTGAAATTGTCCCTCTGCTGGTTCATCCAAGTTGATGGAATATTCTTGCAAGATAGTCCTTCCTTGATCACAGTTAAATACATTGGATTTAATTGATTTGTTTGGATTGGATTTACAAGGTGACCTCTGGGTTCCAGGTCCTAAGGTCTTATTCTCCAAAGCACCTGAGGGCAAGACAATGTTGGAAGAAATGTCCATCTGGGTCCAGTTCCAAGTGGGAAGAAAGACACTGGAAACATGGAGACTGCTTGGAAGGATGGTTTAATGGTGGACAGGACCACATGGTTCTGAGGTCCTGGGCAAAAAAAATGAGAGAGAGAAGGACCCTCTGTTGGGATTTGAACTTGCTTCCTGTTCCTGTGGCAAGAAATGTACCCTGATTGATTGTCAGACTCCCATGGGATCATGCAGGGGTAATTTTGTAGGTTGTCTTGAGGATCAGGCTTGATTGAATCTTGCTGGGTAATGTAACATCGGGACTTTGGGTGATTCTTATTGTGTCTTAATGGCTTTGTCCTGGTTTGGATCTTGAGTGAGGGCTAATCCTATCACCCTAGAGCTGAAGTCCTTTGTCTTGTAGATAAGATGGCACCAAAATATCTGCTGGGGCTGAGTTTCTGTGTCCCTTCAGATTTCTATTTCTCTTTTAAGGGAAATACTCTGCCTTTTTAATATTACCTAGAATGTTTCACTCTTCTAGGAGAGGGGTAGGTGCTAACTTTGTACAACAAGAAATAACAGATGGAAATTTTATCAAAGACAGATCCAACCTAGAATTAAAGAGAAATTTCCTGACAGAACAATTAGCAGGTGGAATAGCTTTCCTCCAGAAGTTGTGGATGCTCCATCACTGCAGATTTTCAAGAAGAGAGTGAGACCACTTGGAGTTAAACTGAACCTATCCCATTTGCAGTGTAATAGCAATAACACTTAGACTTATATACTACTTCCCAGTGCTTTCCAGCCCTCTCTAAGTGGTTTACAGAGTCAGCCTCTTGCTCCCAACAATCTGGGTCCTCATTTTACTCACCTCAGAAGGATAGAAGGCTGAATCAACCTTTAGGAGGAAGGAAGGAAGGAAGGACAGAAGATAGCAATAGCCCTTAGGCTTATATACCGCCCTCTCGAAGTGGTTTACTGAGTCAGTCTCTTTCCCCCCAACAATTTGGGTCCTCATTTTACCCACCTTGGAAAGATGGAAGGCTGAGTCAATTTTGAGTCTGGTGGGATAATGGCCCTTATGTGCCAGAAATGATCGGAACTGTCTAAGAATTTGAGAAATATTAAAAAGGCAGAATTAAAAAGCTCCAACCTTTCTTTTTTTTTTTTTTATAANTAGGCCATTCTATCTACAAAAAAAAGAGATCTTCAGCTCCAGGGATTAAGACATGATCCCTCAGGACATAATAGGATTAACCCACTATCATCTAGCAGGAGAGCTCACTATATTGTACAATCAGATACATTGTATCAGAGTCCAAACTTCAACCAAACTTAGCTCAGACAACCTACAGAGCCAGCTATGACCCCTGCTTAGCCCTAAGGGAGTTTGACAACAGCCAATAGAATACATGTTCTTGCACAGGAATAGAAAGCTCAAGTTCAAAGCTCAAGAGAAGGTATAAAAAACCCCCACTTTCAACTGCATTGGGTCAGCTACCTAGAACCCATGCAGTTCTGCTTCGTCATAAAACCAACTTTCCAAATCAACATCCATGTTTCCAGTGTCTTTCTCCTAGCTTGGAACTGAACCAGGTGGATATTTCTTCTAACAATACCTTACTAAATGTTATTAAAATGAAGTGTTTGGAATGCTTTGATTGGCCCATGCCATTATGGACAGCGAAGGTGCAGCAGAAGAATAGTTTTGTACATTTCTGGTGTCATGGTGGAGGCATTAGGTTAGACCAGGAGTTCTAGTCCCACTTTGGACACAAAGCCAACTTGGTGACCTTGGACCAGTCACTTTCTCTCAGCCCTAAGAAGGAAGCAATGTTTATTGGTTTATTGGTGACCAAAGAAAACAGCAATTTCCAAGACCAATAAACACAGACCAAGACTCCCAACCAATCAAGATGAAGAAAAAACCATTCTGGCACAGCACTAGCCCGCAATTTAAAAACTGAAACATGACTGTAAATGCCTGACTCACGGGCGAACTACAATACAGAATCCTGATGATGCAGGTGAGATTCTGCGAAATGTTGCTAGCCATTTTTAAAAGACAAAACTATATGATTGGAAGATACCCACAAAGCTGACAGCATACGTTAATACCACCGCGAAAACTTAAGAATATACTATATATTATATATATATATTTTTTAAAAGTTTTCGCGGGTACTTACATGAATTGCAGCTTCAGACTTCCTTCGGGTATTATCCCACGTCATTGGAGTGCTTTTAAAGTTTGTAGCAACGTTCAGCAGAATCTCATCTGCCATCCATCAGACTCACAGACGAACTTCAATTCAGAGCTAGATGGTGGCAGATGAGATTCTGCTGAAACGTTGCTACAACTTTAAAAGTCACTCCAATGACGTGGGATAATACCGAAGGAAGCTGAACAGCAGCACACATACACACACACACACACACACATATTATAAAATACATATCTGTTTATATTTATTATATAAAAATTATTTTAATATATAATTATTTATTCATATAGGTACATACACATGTATGTGTTTATAGATTACAATTAAGCAGATTGGAAGGGCCTTGTAGGTCACCTTGTCCAACCCCCCTGCCCTAGGCAGGAGACCCTACACCAATTTCTGACAAATGGCAGTCCAATCTCTTTTTTGAACACTCCAGGATGAGCTCCACATTCTGAGGCAAATTCTGTTCCATTGGTTGATTGTTCTCCTGTCACACAAAGTTTCTCCTTATTTCCAGGTTAAATCTCTCCTTGATCAGTTTCCATCCATTATTCCTTGTCTGGCCTTCAGCTGCCTTGGAAAATAGTTTGATCCCCTTCTTCTCTGTTGGCAGCTCCTCAAATATTGGGAGACTGCTATCCTGTCTCCCCTGTCCTTCTCTTCCCTAGACCAGCTATTCCCAGTTCCTGCAACCATTCCTCGTATGTTTTAGCCTTTGGTCCCCATACACACAACATATACACACACATATACACTGTATATTTATAAATAAAAAAATACAAATAAATATTTGGGAAAAGTGGAATGGTGCTGATGGAGAGGGAAGGTAACAACATACCTATAAAATTCAAAATAAATTCTGCAGAATTATTCTGTTGTATATCAAAGATTCTGAGGTACAAATGCAAACAAATGAATCCTAAAAACAATAGTTGCTTCTCTGTCACTTCAAATTTCAGTAATTTCAACCAGAGATAGGTACAAAATCTGAATGTTGGCATCTGGCAAAGGTGGAATGTGAATTGTCCCCAGTAACCTTTTTTGGGGTCTAAATTTGGAATTAAATCCTTTGACAGATCAGAGCTTGCACCAGCACATGTAGGCAAGAGTTTGACACTCTCAAAACATTTTTTAGTATTTTTTATTTCAGAGCAGATATTTCTTCAAATGTTCTTGTCGGGTTTACTGAATGAGGGTGAAAGGGCCACAACGAAAACTCACAAAATACAGTGTTTTTAAGAGACTCCTACTAGTTTGGAGATGCCCACAAGAAATTAGGATTGTTTTGATGGCGTGTCTTCATTTTAAGTTTCTGAAGATTCAATCGATCAACCTGATAGACCAGCTAGCAGATTTTTGAGACTTACACTATTTGTTGTCATTGATAAATGTTACTAATCAAAGCTGGGTGTCCAGTCAGTGCATCTTCTACTTTACCTCAGGTTGAAAAGATGGGCTCCTGAAAACACAGAGAGACTATAGTAATGGGGAAGTAATTTGGTAGGATTGAGTGTCATTTCCCTAAGAACAGGGGTGGGATTCAAATTTTTAACAACCGGTTCTGTGGGCGTGGCTTAGGTGGTGGGCATGGCTTGGTGGTCATGTGACTAGGTGGACATGGCTTGGTGATCATGTTTTTGGTTGGGTGTGGCCAACTCAATATCACTCGCATCGAGGCACGCATCTCCTCACCTGGCCTCTCATGACTGTGGGGATGCTGCAACAGTCAGAAGTGTGAAAAATGGTCATAAGTCACTTTTTTCATGCCATTGTAACTTTGAATGGTCACTCCACATAAGCAAAGTACCAGCAAAGGAGGGGAAAAAAATTCCAGACAAGTACCTGAGATAGGAAGTCTAGTCCTGCCAAGGATGTAATAAGAGTTAACGGAGAGGCAGTTTCTGTAAGCAACACCAGAATGTTTCCTTCCTGCCTTCCTTACAGGATTAGGCCAGTAATTTATTCTAACAACCGGTTCTCCGAACAGCTTAGAATGTTAACGACCGGTTCTAGCGAATAGATGTGAACTGGTAGAATCCCACCCCTGCCTAAGAACCTTTCAGAGATGGTCTTGGATGGATTGAATATTTCCTGAAATTAAACTCTTTTGAGGAACATCAAGTACCCTTTTTCAACAATCTTAACAGAAGCAAGGAATTTCCAAGACTTTCTTTCTGTTTCCTCTGGGTGAATTTGTTGAGACAAGTTGCCCTTAAGCCCCAGAGCATCCCACAGGAATCTCATAATTTGAAATCAGAGCTGGAACCTTACTCCAGAGATAAGTTTGGAAATATTTTTCTACTGGTCTGGAAAGATTTTTCTTAATTTGCCAGCACATTGACATAGAAATTATATCAGGAGATGTTTTTCTGTGATCTCCTGCCCCATCCCACTTTCATTAAATAAAAGATGAATGTCATAACATGTATCTTTTCCCCTTTTCCTGTTAATTTTGAATCTTAACTGGTTAAAAAAAGCCATCTTCCTTTCTCTGATCCCAACACCATCTAAGCTTCAGTTCATTTTCTGTTTTCTTTTTTAAGAAACTTTATTAATCTTTTATAATTTTAAAAAGACAAACAACAGAAATATAAATCTTATAACATCAACAGTTTGTGACATTCATCTTATACAAATATTTTGTGCATTATTTACAAATATATAGAATTTGTGCGGATATAAATCATTAATTTATCAAGTGCTTATCCCTATTTTTTTACAATCCATTTATCTATCCAACAATTTATCTCTGCTCAATCCAATCATACCATTTTCCCCACATCTTGTAATAATCAGATTCTTCTTTCTCTTGTAAACTCAAAGTCAATTTGTCCATCTTGGCACAGCTCATTATTTTTGAATGATCAATTCCTCTGGTGGTATACATATATGTTTCCAACACTGAGCATAGGCAACCTTGGCTGCAATTAAAATGTGCAATATTAAATATTTTATACTTCTCCCATATTTCTTTCTGAATGTCCCCAATAAAAATAATTCCGGTTCCAATTCTATTTGCTCATTGGTAATCTCCTGTAACCAAGTTTGAATTTTTAACCAAAAGTTTGAATTTTTAACCAATATTATTGAGTTTCTGAGCAGGACCACCACATATGATAAAATGTACCTTCTTTCTTTTTGCACTTCCAGCATGCCGGATTCATGTTGGGATACATTTTTGCCAATCTTGAAGGAGTTCATTTTCTTTAACTCCTGATCCATCTCCATTAACTAAGAACTGTTTTCTCAAACTTCTTTCTATATCTATGGAGATTCTCAGTCCTCCAGGTCAGGATTGTCCCAAAGGTGCTTTTTTTTTCAAGAGGCAACTGGACTTGGTTTTTCTTTGAAGATGTTTCACTTCTCATCCAAGAAGCTTCTTCAGCTATGACAGCACAATTGGGAATTGTGTCCTTGCAGACAGAGCTGGTCATTTGCATCCTTTCAGAGAGCTGTTGAGGTCACTTGGAGGTTTATCTCTTCCCAGAGATGCTTTTTTTCAAGAACCAACTGGACGTTCTGTTTTTTCTTTGAAGAAAGATGTTTCGCTTCTCCTCCAAGAAGCTTCTTCAGCTCTGACTGGATGGTGTGGAATGCAAGGATTTATACTCCTAGCAGACAGTTGGTCATTTGCATCCTTTTAGCAGGTTGTTAAGGCCACCTGGAGGTTTATCTGTGTCATCAGGGTCACCTGAGTGGTGCTAATGGGTGTGGAGCCTTCTTGGAATTGTTGAAAGGACTGTGTTGTAGTTCGTTCATGCTCAAAAGGCCCATTTTTGAGCTTGTTTATTTTAATATAATTTAGATGTGCTTATGTAGATATCAGAGGTGGTATTCAGCAGGTTCCAACCGGTTCTGGAGAGCTGGTAGCGGAAATTTTGAATATTTCGGAGAACCGGCAAATCCCACCTCTGACTGGCCCCACCTACATCTATTCTCCGCCTCATGAGTCCCAGCTGATCTTTTGTTGCCCTGCACAGGAGAACAGAGCTGGAAAGCAGGTTAGTGGGGTGGGGAGGGAATGGAGATTTTGCAGTATCCTTCCCCTGCCATGCCCACCAACCCGCGCCCACAGTGCTGGTAGTAATTTTTTTTTGAATCCCCACCACTGACAGATATCATAACTTTTTAATATTTTATTTGTTTCATTAGATCTCCTGCTTGAGCAGGGGGATTAAATCCCTTCCAGCTCTATTCTGATTGATTGAATCTCCTCCTGTAAAGCATGCTTAAAAAGCTTAACTTTGGAGCCCAATAGTCCAAACAGTTCAACTTGCTAAGCCACATGCCAGTGGAGCAAAGTGTGCATCTAGTTTAAATATTTTTTAGCTGACAACATGGTTTTCTAGGCTATGATACAATTGGTCATATGTACATATTTAGAAAGCTGAAAAAGATGGCCAGGTTTTTTAGAATTTAATGTAAACGTAAATGTAAATTGCATGCTTTGCAAATCATCATTCAGTTAAGAGCATCCCTGACTGGTTAATGGTACATCTATACATAATAGATAATTAAATCATGGGCTGATGGAGTGGAATTTATTAATTGTGAATACACATGTGTTACCACAATCCAAATTTATTTCTTTTTCATTTTATTGGCACATTGCTCAGTCATCCGTGCCACTCTGCTTTGTCACATTATTCCATAACCATAACATGGTGTTCAAATTATCTGGACATTTGGTTACCCTGTTTATTGGCTGATGGGAACAATATGTACTAAGCAGGAGGAGTTTAGTGTAAATGACTATACAAGGAATGTTAGCTTAGTGCTGTGCACTGTCTCATTAAAACGACACTAATAAAGCATACTAACTTCTCAGAAAAATAGGAATAGGAATTTTACTGAAAAGAGGGAAGCTAAAAAAGGTAGGGCTTGCAGGAAAACATATGGGTTATGATCTGCTGAGAATCACACGACAGCTACTTCATACTTGGTGAGTCAGTAGATTTTCTTCTGAGATGGCTGAAGAAAAGTGGATTTCTCCATCACAGTTGGCTTTAAGACATTTAATCCTGTCCACATGCCAGAAGGGAAGTGGAAGAGAGCCATATATAATGAGTACAAATGGAGGTTAGGCCAGAACTTAAATCTCAAGAGTCAGAAAATTTCCGAATCTTCTAAAATAACTTCATGGGCCCCACTAGATACCTGGCTGAAGTTCTCCAGAACTTAATAATCAGCTGAGTTGTGTAGCATGAACACGGTGAGCTCAAAAATACCACTCAATCTGATCAATTGTCTGATAAAAGATGAATTTTATATAAAAGACAGACACAAATTCTTGGTGCTGGCCAGTGGTGGGATTCAACATTTTTACTACCAGTTCTGTGGGCGTGGCTTGTTGGGTGTGGTGTGGCTTGGTGGGCGTGGCAGGGGAAGGATATACTGCAAAATCCCCATTCCCTCTCCACCCCACTAACCTGCTTTCCAGCTCCGTTCTCCTGTGCAGGGCAACCAAAGAAGACCCAGCCGATCAGCTGGGACTCAATGAGAGGCAGAGAATAGATGGGGGTGGGGCCAGTCAGAGGTGGTACTTGCCAGTTCTCTGAACTACTCAAAATTTTCTCTACTGATTCTCCAAAATTGATTAGTACCTGCTGAATATCACCTTTGGGACAAAGATGTCAGAACTTTGAGTCACAAGGTTCTTTGTGCAGAAAGAACATTGCTGTAGAAGCCTGAGGGCAACCAATTGGCAATTGTGACTGTGTGGACAGGATGAAAATTCATGGCAGGCTGATTATTGTTTGAACTGTGAATTTAAATACCTTTTTTTAATGGCAGATCAATCTGTTGAGGTTTTAGCTGATTCACTGACAAAAGCAAATTTGAAATAATGCAATTAAAGGCAGACTTATTAATTTTTAAAAGCTTGTTTGGCTCTGGGGTGTCATTGCAGCAAATAATGAAAAGGCAAACATTCATTATTGCCAAATAGGGATGGGTTTTATTTGTTAAATTGCAAATATACTTTCCTTTCATTTAAGCTATGCACACCTGATGTAGTATGTGCAAGTTTGATCTGAACTGGGCTAGTGTGGAGAAATGCAGGAAGCTGATGATAATCACGTCTATTACATCTGGATCCTAAGAGGCCTTTTTGATGTAATGAGGAGCTGGGAGGACCTGCGGATCAGAATGAGAAGCCAGAGGATTTGCTGGTTTCTGAGTCTTGTTAGCTTGTCTTGATTTGATCACACGACGCTTGATCCTTTAAGAACCTTCAGTTGAGGCCAGCATAGATAATCATTGGGAGGATAGGTTTTGCCCCAGAGATTCATAGAGTGAGAAGCTTGTGTCCTGTTCTGACCCAGGCTTCATCAAACATAATTAATCACAAACTTGTTTTAAAAGCAAAACCTATTTTATTGCAACACTGGGAATTATTTTCATTCTCAGCCAGAACTAATCTTAAACAGTTCCCCAAGATAAGCACATACCTTTCAGTGCTGTGGAATGCTGCCAAAAACAGAAGAATCCAATTAACTATAAAAGAAACCAACTGAAGTACAAGACAAAACCAAGCAAAGTACACAGAGCTTCAAGGAGGACTCTGAACCAATCAAACTACCTTGCTTCCTGCAAAGGTTTCATCATTGCAGCCTGACTTTTATCCCTTATGGGAAGGGCAATCACCTCCCAGCCTAACTCTCAAGTTGCCCCTTTTGCTTCAGCTGCTCTCACCTTCTAGCAGCTCTGCACACGCGTGCACTGGGAACAGGGTCCCCTGGGTCCTCTGCTTCACTGCTGCCAGACTCTGAAAGCTTTGGAGGCAGCACTCCACTCCTGGCTCCATCCCTGCATCAGATGCAAGACCCTCATCTAAGTTGTCTCCAGATTCCCAGACTGGTCCCCTTTCTTCCTCACTGTCCGATTCCACTGCTGTCTGCACCGGCTGCCAGCAAACCACAACATGTCCTAGACATTGTTAGTTGCACTGTTGTGGTCTTCTGAAAGGTAAACCCAGGGCAAAATATACTCTTTCTATTTGATGATGGTGATCAGTTGTGTCCAATTCTTGGAAGAAATTTGCCCGGTTTGTTTCCAGCTGGGACACATCACAGACACTGAAAAGAAATGGAGGCAGAAGCCAGCTGCCAGAAAGTGGAATTCTTTTAATGTAGGAAGGCAAGAAGCGAAAAGTGATACAGCTACAGCATTCCTGGCTTGCAAGCAAATTGGGATGGTAAGCCTGTACCTTTTTATATTTAATTTTTCTTTGAAGCTCCTGCAGTTTGATGGGTATTGATGTGCCTCTAGCTCACGTGATTGCCCTGGGTTTTTGCTTTCCCTGCTTTGATGGATTAATCCTGGTCCTGGATCTTTTGTTTTGTTTTATCCTAAGGGTTAGTACTGTCAGAGGGGCAGGGAAAAAGTGTTCTGTTGTGCCTTATTTTTAGCCTGATCCCACTTATCTTTATTGCTCTACTTAAGTGTTTCTGGTCAGCTTTCTTACTTTTGTAACAATTGTTAATGGTTTTTGGCTGCTCTGAGTTTTCCTTTCAGCTGGCACTTTTGCTTTGGGGTTTGAATTTCTTAAAGAGGGAAGGGCTGTTTTAAGTCTTTTGGCACTCTTTAGTGGTTCCCAGCTCTTTTGGGGTGTACTTCCCACACAACTTTTGGTGATTCTATGGGCCAGGTCTCTCCACATCTTTCCATCTTGCGCAGTTTGTTTGAGTTGTTCTATGCTCTGGCCAGCTTCGTGATTTTGCCTTGTGGTGACATGCGTGGTGTTATGTACTCCAGTAATTGCTTGTTGGTCACCTTTGCATTGTCCTTCCATTCAGGCTTGTTCTATTACTGCATTTGTGAGATTGTAAGATGTTCTCCCCTCCCCAGAATAAAATATTCTTTATTCTTAATATTAAAAAGAAGCAGAATAGAATATTTCCCCAGAAGGAGAAGAGAGACATCTTCTTAATGGTAGAAAGCAGTTCCAGTCTTCTTGTAATAGGAAAACATCCTCAAGCAGAAACCTGGTCTTTAGGAATGGGTATTTTGTACCCATTCAGAAAGCTGGGCCACTCTATTTATAAGCAAAGAGCAGCCAGAAACTCCAAATAAGCAACATGATAGTCAAGGAGCCAAAACTGATAAGATTAGCTCAGACAAACAAAACACCTAGGATTTGCATTTCCCTTTTTGCCTGTAGAGCCAGCCATGACCCCTACATGACCTCATAGGAATCTGGCAACAGCCATTAAAATATTAAAGGACATATTCATATGCAGGAAGAGGTATCTCAATTACAAAGCCCCAAAGAATATATAAAATCCCACCTACTCTCAACCACATTTTGTCAGCCATCCCAGAAACATGCTGCTATTACTAGTTTCTGTCTACCAAATAGAGACCTCCCTTTCCTGCAGCCTGCCTCCATTTTATTTCCGGTGTCTTTCTCCTGGCTTGGAACAGGACCGGATTTTTCTTCCTACAAGATGTTCTCATTGTTGCACCAAATTTTGTAGATGTTCACTTGACATTATGTAGGAAAATGGACTCAACACTGGTCCACATTGTTTGAAAACACTTTTCCAGAAATCAGGTGACTGATGACTTTATACAATTAAGGTTTAGGCTGAGTAACCCCATTTGCAGGGAAGTCGTACAATATGGCAAGGATCTTCAAACCTGGCAAGTTTAAGACTTGTGGACTTCAACTCCCAGAATTCCTGAGCTAACATGACTGGAGGAGGAATTCTGGGAATAGAAGTCCAGAAGTCTTAAAAGCTGTCAAGTTTGAAGAGCTCCACAATATGGTAATAAAAACTTCCATAGTAAATACCATTATGGTATTTAAATGAAAGAAACACAGGTAGGCCATTGTATTGCAGTTCCTAAAGCAACTTAGGAAATGAGGAGCATATACTTAAAGTAACAAATTTAATTAGATGAATGAGTCTAGGATCACAATATGCAGGAAAAAAATTGGGGAGAATTATTTTTAGTCACTGTTGTTCTATTCATTCTACGTGACATGTGCAGGTTTCTTTTATACCCAGCTTAGAATTAAAATAAATACATAGGCATTGCATTCTTGAGTAGACCAATGCAAAGAGAAACATTCCTGAGATATGGAATTTCTATGTCAGACAGTCCCATTTCAAAATCTAGATTAAGTTTCCAAATACAAAGCTATAGTTATGTAAATTAGAAGCAGTTTAGATAGTTACCAAGATTGATGGGAAAGATAATGTTTCTATTATGCCTCAAATTATGCTCAGCTCCATGCTTAGAAATTCACAGGAGGAAGGGCAATTTCGATGGAGTATAAAAAGCTCATGAACAGGATACTTGCCATTAATGACTTGCAATAGTGAACAATTTATCCTAAGACTATTGCAATGGTACTTCCTGTCTTTTTTTTTTTAATTGCCATTTTTAAAAAAAAAAATGCCATTTCTCTTTTGAAAACAAGCCACTGATCTTTAAGTGGGGACTGTTTGGTGCTAGATCACATGTAAACAAGCCAGTTTAAAGAATAAAAATCCTAGAAGTGATAAAATATAGGTTGTTGTGAGTCAATGTACTCACTTGCCCCATCCTTCTCTGCCTTAAGCTAAAGACCCTTGTAGGCCGAATTGCTATTATCCTTCTCAACTTCTCATTTTCTTTTCTCATCTTTTCTACTATCTTCTATTGGTATCTTATGATTTATCATTTGTTGCTTGTATCTTATTAGTAATGATTTTAACTATGATTTATGATCTATGACCTATCATTTTGTTGGTTTTATGTACACTGAGACTTATGCACTGAAGACAAATTCCTTGTATATTCAACACACTTGGCCAACCAATAACTCTGTTCTGTTTTCTACTCTGCTCTGCTCTACTCTAGTCTACTCTACTCTATTCTGCATTCTATTCTATTTTGCATTCTGTTCTATTTTGCATTCTGTTCTATTCCTATTCTCCTCTCCTCTCCTCTTCTCTTCTGCATTTTATTCTCTTCTGCATTCTGTTCTATTCCTATTCTAATCCTATTCTCCTTCCCTTCCCTTCCCTTCCCTTCCCTTCTCTTCTGCATTTTATTCTCCTCTGCATCCTATCCTATCCTATCCTATCCTATCCTATCCTATCCTATCCTATCCTATCCTATCCTATCCTATCCTATCATGTCCTGTCCTATTCCAGTCTAAAATACTACAGGTAATACTCAATTTATGCCCATTCATTTAATGACTGTTCAAACTTATAATGACGCTGAAAAAAGTAACCTATGTCTGATCTTCCTGCTTATGACTGTTTGCTTCTAACAAAGTCAGTGGGAGAGTGGGGTGGGAAAGCCAGATTCACTTAAACAACCACAATGATTTGCTTAAAGACCACACAAAGAAGTTGGGTGCAACTCAATTCATGACCGCGTTGCTTAGTGACAGAAGTTCAGGTCCCCAACCGTGGCCGTTCATTGAGGACTGCCTGCATGTTTACGTCTTTTTAAAATAAGAAATCAGCTTTTGAGTCATGACAAATTCAGTGTAGAGAAAAGCCAGGTTTTACACTTAGGCAAGGAAAGTGAACTGCATAGGTACAGACTAAGTGAAACTTGGCTTAATGCCAGTAACCGGGAAAGGGATCTTGGAGTCCAAGTGGACAGTTAAATATGAGTGTTGTGCAGCTGCCGCCAAAAAAAGCCAATGCAAACCTAAACTGCATTAAGAGAGGGCTAGAATGAAGATCACATGAAGTTCTAGTATCGCTTTAGAAAGCCTTAGTAAGGCCACACTTGGAAGGCTGCATCCAGTTCTGGTCACCACAATATAAAAAGATGTTGAGACTCTAGAAAGCAGAGAAGAGCAACCAAGATGATTAAAGGCCTGGAGACTAAAACATACGAAGAATAGTTGCAGGAATTGAGAATGGCAAGTCTAGCGAAGAGAGACTAGGGGGGACATGATAGAAATTGTCATGCCCCTGGTGGAGACTGACTCTGAGGGAGAGGAGGAGCAGCCGACAGGGAGTGGAGGTATGGCTCCGGACCGGAGATTGTGGACGGAGGCTGGGGACCGGGCAAGAGGCAGCCTGGGCCATTCAGAGGAGGACCCAGGCCCACCCCTCTCTATCCTAGGGAGTAGGCCGAGGAGAGGATCAGGCGAAAAATGTGTCTACTCCAGGAGAAAGGGCCTTGCATATTTTCATGGCTGCAGCTGTGACCATCTGATAGGCAGGACAGACATGCACTACTGGCGAGTGCTCGGAAACAAAAGTGTGCGAAAATATCTTGCGTTCTATAGTTTCCTCTCTGCAGTTGGCGTCCTCCAGTGTGTGCTTCTGTTATCTTGACCAATCTCCAGCCCTTATCTTGGCCTGGCTTTTGTGGCCTGGTTTGTGTTGTTTTTTACTCTTTATAATTTGGATGGTATTTTCCTCTTTCTAGTTACTGCTCCTGTGGGAGTATTTTTGTCTTCAGTCAAGGATATCTGGAGCTTGGAAGCGAAGTGAAGGAATAAAAGGGGCTTCACCTGTTTTTTTGTGACTGTGTTTATTTTGTATTCCACCCTGGGTCATCACAGAAATATTCCAATATTTGAGAGGCAGCCATAAAGAGGAGGGGGTCAACTTATTTCCCAAAGCACCAGAAGAGAAGAAACAATGGATGGAAACTAATCATGGAGAGGAGCAACCTGGAATTAAAGAGAAACTTCCTAACAGTGAGGACAGTTAACCAATGGAACAGAAGTTGCCCTCAGAAGTTGTGGATGGCTTCATCAATGGAGGTTTTGAAGAAGAGACTGGACAGCCATTTCTCTGAAATGATATAATAGTCTCTAACTTGACAGGGGGTTAGACTGGATGACCTCCCAGGTTCCTTCCAACTCCATTATTCTCTAAATAGCATGTTCCCTCTTTTGAGCTGGATTTTTGGCTTTCAACATTGAGACATGGCACACAACTGAACGGAAGTTTTTTTTTAAATGCCCTTTTCCTAAAAGTCATCCATCTAAATGATTTTAATTTTTTTTGTCGGCGCTGTCCAACACAAATATTGTGACTGGAACTGGTTCAAGAAAGTTGTGCCCTAAACATTGATTTTCATCGAAAGCGACATTCTGTTAGGTCAGCTTTGTGCATAAAAAGATGGATGCCTGGCAGACTGAAGAAACTTTATTTGGATAATTTTCCTATTTTACTTATATCCTGTGCTGTTGAATAAAAGACAAATTCTGAACTCCCAAGGATAACCATGCAATGTCAGCAGCTATCTTCACATCATTATTTATCGGCATAGGTGGAAAATGAAAAAGAAATGGAAGATGCAGAGTTGCATGGAAACAGTCTCATGGCTTGGAATCCACACTGTTTTTTCTGCAGAAACTGGTATCTTTCTTTTGCTGCTCTAATGATCCATGTTGGATCGTTTCCAGATCCAGTGCTAATTTCCTCTTTTGAGTCCTTTTCATTCCCTGTGTCGAGTGTCTGTGGAGATTCTCAGTTGTTTAGGTCAGTGGTTGCCAACCAGTGAGCCGGGGACCACTGGTGATCCATGAGAAAATTTTGCTGGTCCTCAGGGAAATGTCACCCCCAAAACAATTAATCCAGGCTGCATGGGAACACAAGGTTGTGCTGCCCACATGGCCCATGGGAACACAAAAAGGCTTGTGTTGCTTGCATTGCAAACAACACAAGGTAGTGAGGGGAGGGGGAAAAGTATGGAGGGGGGGAACTTACCCCACTCTCCCCACATGCCTTGCTTGGCCAATGGGCTGCTTCTTTCCGCTTCTTTCTTCTTCTGCTTTTGGCTGCACACAAGGAAAGCAGCAAAAGTCTTTCTTTCTCTCCCCCAAACTCCACCAGAAATGAGTATTTAGGACCCTGCAAGGCCTCCTGCTCCAAGAGTCTGAGCCGGCAAAGATTCATTTCTGGCAGAGTTTGGAGGAGAGAAAGAAAGACTTCTGCTGCTTCTGCTGCTTTCCTTGCATGAAGCTAAAAGTCTCTCTCTTTCTCTCTCTCTCCCCGAGAATGGAGCTAAAAAGCAGGTTTTGAATGTAGCTGCCCTTGGAGGGGGGTAGGGATGTGTGAGGGATCTGTTTGTGTGTGTGTGTGAGTGTGTGTGTGTGTGTGAGAGAGAGAGAGAGAGAACATCACCACCAGCCCTTCAAGGTTAGATCGGATCTCTCTCTCTCTCCCACCAACGTCAGCAAGCCACCGTCAGTCGAAATTCATATTAATAGTCCACTGGATTTTAAAATTATGAGTTTGGTGGTCCCTGAGGTCCAAAAGATTGGTGACCCCTGTCCTAAATCATACCAAGCCAGATTCATTCATCTGCTCCTAGACAGTTTTTAAGTGCAGTCATTTGCGGTAGAATTGAAGTCCTAAATTCTCCATCATGCTGCCATATTTCTCCTATTTGAACAGATGATTTTCATGAACAAGTCAGGATTGCTCTATGATTCCTTTTAGCCAATAAGCAATCATTATTTATATAGCATATAAGTAGAATTGACAGAAGTATCTAAATACACATGTGTGTTTTCCCCCATTATATTCTTTTTTGAATTTGGAAAGTATCATTATGAGAAGATTGTATTGTAGAACTGTGAAGCAGCTTTTCTGTGATATTCCAAAATCCCTCCTGGTTTGTTGAAATTCTTAACATATACATTTTGCAATAATTCAAGACATCTTTTAGTACAACAATCACCCCTAGCTGTTTTTATATCCCTGCCACTCATCATAACTTCTGTTCTTGTGAAATGAATGTAAGTTTACTGTCAAAGTGCAGCTGCATTTAAAAACCTATTTCCCTTCAGAGCATCATCACCAAAAGAACTTTCATTTAGAATTAAGTGAGGCCTTCTCTCATGCTTATTTGGAAGGGATTCTGGATGTGTAAATCACCTGGCATTCAGAAAGCATGTCAGAATAATTCAGCAGCTGACAAAACTATATTAAATGAAACAAAGTGTAGAAAAACTGCTTTACCCGATAAGAAATAAATGACAGCAGTAGAAAATATTTCTCCCCTGCATTTTCTTGTCTCCAGTTTTAAGAGCTGGACGAACATGAGCCTGAGGTTCCAGCTCTATAATTGTCAGGAATTTGGGTCTTTCAGCTAAGAAGCTGTTGTTATGAACAACTTGACTGGATTAAAACAAGTCCAGGACTTTTTTCAGCTACCAAAAAGAACAGAGATGGTGAAGAGAAGGTCTCCTCATTGGTAAGCAGATGGTCTGGTCTGGTCTGCTAGAAAAAGAAGCTCTCAACATTTTAGAGAAGATACATCTAGTTTGGGAGTCCTTGGATGTGATCACCCAGAGTGTAACACAAATGTAACCAAATCCAAAACGTAAATAAATGTCCTTTAATGCCTCCAACTTGGTCCCATTGTTCAATAATACTCAGCTGGAGATTAAACTTATTCAAAACTAGTCTCCAAAAGAAAACAATCCAGTCCGAATTTAATGAGGTGAAATAAAAAAAACTAAAACAAATTACAATGAAGGAATTTTCACAATGGACCAGGATAAGTAATTACCAAATTCAAGGAGATCACAAGGCACAGTCTGTTGGAAGTACGCCAACCAAGATAACTTCAGCCCA
This sequence comes from Laticauda laticaudata, assembly GCA_004320025.1. Lineage (NCBI taxonomy): Eukaryota > Metazoa > Chordata > Lepidosauria > Squamata > Elapidae > Laticauda > Laticauda laticaudata. The sequence continues at coordinate 24,009 of BHFT01037103.1, forward strand.
AAATAAAACACACTTTGCTTCTGGCAACTCTGTGTTGTAATTGTCTTTCTTATATACTGTTCTACCCAGCTGCAACCAATGAGGGGGATCATGGCCGCTTCCTCTCTTGTAAGCCAAGTTGTTGCCTTTTCCATTTTTCCCTAGGATGCAGAGGGGATGGGCCTGGTTCTTCCTCTGACTGCCCAGTCAGCCTCTGCCCTTCCTCAGCTCCTCCACGACCTCCGGAGCCATACCTCCACAGCCACACCTGTCAGCTGTTCCTCCTCTCCCTCAGAGTCCGACTCTACCAAGGGCACGACATTGGAGCTCTCTGTGCTGGGTTGTTTCCTTGATGACATTTCATTACCTCACTAGGTACTGTCGCATCATCAATGTTAGCACCGATTACCTAGCACTGATGATGTTACCAAGTTGGCAATGAAACAACCAAGCTCAGAGAATACCAAGGATCGCACAGTTCAACCCCAAGCTTCAGATATCCTCTTCTGTTTGAGTCTGTAGAGATTCTCAGTCATCCAGGTCACGGTTGTCCCAAAGGTGCTTTCTCAGGAAGCAACTGGACTTTCTGGTTTTTCTTTTGAAGACGTTTTGCTTCTCATCCAAGAAACTTCTTCAGCTCTGACAGGATGGTGGGAAATGGAAGGATTTATCTTCCTTGCAGACAGCTGGTCATTTGCATCCTTTGAGAGGGTCGTTGAGGCCACTTGGAGGTTTATCTGTGTGGTTCCTGTAGTCTGCAATTTTTCTCTCTCTGGAAATCCATTCCTACTCCCACACTATTCCAAGGGTATTCATCCCAAATTGTAAAAAGTCTGTAGAGATTCTCAGTCATCCAGGTCCTGGTTGTTCCGAAGATGTTTTTTTTTTGTTTTTAGGAGGCAACTGGACTGTCTTGTTTTTCCTTTTGAAGACATTTTGCTTCTCATCCAAGAAGCTTCCTCAGCTCTGATAGAATATCCTTCCATTTCCCACCATCCCGTCAGAGCTGGAGAAGCTTCTTGGATGAGAAGTGAAATGTCTTCAAAAGAAAAAAACAAGAAAGCCCAGTTGCCTCCTGAAAAAAAGCATCTTTGGGTCTGTTCTGTTTGCTAATTTTCAGCTCTTTTCAAAGGAAAAGTCACAAGAAAGGAGGGTTACCCTGTCGATGTGGCTGGGATACACCCCCACTTAATACTCACCCCTTCCAAAATAATCTTCGGAGGCCTCTGACATTCCAATTGATCACTGCCATAAGTATCTGAAGACTAGCATTTGTATTCTGTTTGTATCTTGTCTAGTTTTTCTGCTTTTATATTATGTATGCCAGCTTATATTAGCCAGAAAGGACGGTGCCAGAAATGGTAACAGTCCAGATGAAGTGATGGTTCTAAAATAGGTGGAAATCAGTTCCAGGTCAGAGTGAATTGGTTAAGGAAGGAGGTGGGCTCTCTAGAGATGATTCAGAGAAGATAGAATTACTGAATTGTTATTTGTTTGGCCTTCTCCCATAAGGCAAATCACATGAAACCAGCAAAAGTAGCAAAAGTATCATTCAAAAAGGGCTTGCACCTAGGACCGACGAAAAGATGGTTACAGAACAACCCTTCCACTTGAAATATCCAGGATTAAGTGAATTGAATCCCACAATGTTCATGTAAACTGAAATTCTTGACATTATTATGATATTTTGCACATTTATTGTGTTTCCCTGAAAATAAGACTGTGTCTTATATTGATTTTTGCTCCAAAAGATGCATTAGGGCTTATTTTACAGTTAGATCTTATTTTGGGGAAAATATGATTCATAATACATCCACCTGGTTGATGATCTTAACTGGAGCTTATTTTGGAGGGTAGGGCTTATATTATGAACATCCTGAAAAATCATGCTGGGGCTTATTTACCAGTTGTCTTATTTTTGGGAAACAGGGTACTCCCTGAGAATTCTTGAAGTAAACATGAAATCTAGAAGATGAGGGATGAGACGATCTGTTCAGAAAGCGGGGGGAACAATCTGAGAAACTGTAGACTGGCCAACCCAAACTGATAATAGCAAAATTCTAGAGCAAATTATTAAGTTATCTCTTCATGAGTCTTCAAAAAAAATGATCAGTAATTCAGAGCCAACATGATTTTCCTTCCAGTGATTTTACTTCTTTCTTTTGATTGAGATATTGTTTGCTAGATTTTGGGGAGGCTACTGACAATAAGTGGGACGTGGTGGCTCAGTGGCTAAGATGCTGAGCTTGTCAATCAGAAAGGCTGGCAGTTTGGTGGTTCAAATACCAAGAGGTGGTACCCAGCCGGTTCTCACCAGTATTGGAGAACCGGTAGCAGAAATTTTGAGTCGTTTGGAGAACCGGCAAATGCCGTCTCTGACTGGCCCCGTCCCCATCTCTTCTCTGCCTCCCGAGTCCCAGCTGATCNCCGAGTCCCAGCTGATCGGCTGGGTCTCCTTTGGTTGCCCTGCACAGGAGAACAGAGCTGGAAAGCAGGTTAGTAGGGTGGGGAGGGAATGGAGATTTTGCTGTAACCTTCCTCTGCCATGCTCACCAAGCCATGCCACACCCACACAACTGGTAGTAAAAAAAATTGAACCCCACCACTGCATGCAATGGAGTGAGCATCCCGTTACTTGTCCCAGCTTCTGCCAACCTAGCAGTTCGAAAGCATGTAAACAATGCAGTTAGAAAAATTGGGACCACTTTGATGGGAAGATCACAGTACTCCATGCACCATCAGCATTTAGTCATGCTGGCCTCATGTCTCTGGACAGCGCTGGCTCTTTGGCTTTGTAACAGAGATGAGCACCGCCTCCCGGAGCTGGAAATGATTACCATGTATGTGTGAGGGGAACCTTTACCTTTATTGACAATAACTTGATCTCACGAATGCATTTACCAAAGTCTCCCTTGATATTCCTGTTTGCAAGTTGATTAAAATTATAATATTTCCAGTGTGCAGATCCACATCTGGTTGAAAATGGTGCCAGTAGATGTCAACATGAAGAGAAATGCCAGTTTAGCCTTGTAGATCCTTCTGTCCCAGGCTTTATGCTGTTCGACACTTTTATAAGGATGAAATGATAGAGTTAAATCTGTCACACTTCCACATGGCATGAAGCTGGAAGGGAGACTTAACACTGTAGCAGAAAGAATGAAGATCGATCAAAATCTTGACAGGTTGCAATGCTGGTCCCAAATTCCCCAAATTCAACCATCTGAGATTTTGGAACAGCCAAAGGAAGAAAAGGAGCTCGCTGTCTTAACTGATTGCAAACTGAATGCAGTCCAAACAGTGACATCTACAGAGAATGGGGATATTGCAAAGGATGACATGGGTGTGATAAGTTGTGGCATTTCCACGATAACTTTATCATGCATGGCTCATCATTTGCTCTTCTGCAGAATCCCATTCGTCCAGCAGATATTAAATAATTCATCCAAAGAAAGGGAGTATTAAGATCACAGAAACGCAACCGTGTCCATTCCCGTGGTTTGAATGGTTTGTTCCTTATCCAGATGTTAACCTTTTACTGGATGAACTTGTTTAGTTAATCCAAATAGGAGCAAAGCAGGAAGTGACGTTTCACCTAAGCAGTGTTTCCCAACCTTGATCCTTTGAAGATGTATGGAGTTCAACTCCCAGAATTCTTCAATTAGCCATGCTGGCGAGGGAATTCTGGAAGTTGAAGTCCATGCATCTTACAGTTGCAAAGGTTGGGAAACATTGACCTAAAAGAATGCCAAACTGGTTGCAGATGAGGCACCCAGCAACAAATAGAGATCATTGAATCAAAGATACAAATCTTTCTCTTGCACATTTTTTTTTCTCCAGAAGATGAAAGTCTTGACTTGACTTGAAACATGAAAAAACACCATGTCACTGTCCTAAATTGGTGTTTCTTTCCTCCTGCTTCTCTGGCAATTGAAACAGACATGCCTAATTCCCTTAAACATTCATCATATGGTGTATTCTCCTGATTTCCTATCATCTTTGTTGCTCTTCTCTGCACTATCTCTAGGGATTTTTTGAATCTTGATTGATGACTCGAACTGGATGCAGCATTCCATGTGTAGCCTCACCAGTTCAGTATAAAGCTCATTACTGATGCTATCCTTCTCATGATCTTGATGCTATCCTTCTCATAATTTTGATGCTATCCTTCTCAAGATCTTGATGCTATCCTTCTCATGATTTTGGTGCTACCTTTTTGTCTATGGAGATTCTCAATCACCAGATCATTTTTCCAGTCACAACTGAAGAAGCTTCTTGGATGAGAAGTGATCACCATCACCTCCTCCTCCTCCTTCTTCCTCTTCCTCTTCCCCTCCCAAAGGCCAAAATTTAATTATTTGCTTCTAGGAATTCCATCCATGCTTGGATTTCCTTAAGGAAGATTCCCCAGATTATTCTCCATCCCTTTGCTCTTCAGTGGTAGAGAAGTTTCTTTTTTTATTTTGGTCTTTGCATTTCTAGATATGTTTCTGTAGAGACAGCATAGTACCCATGTAGAAGGGACACTGGGCTCATATCTATATAATACCTGCCATGTTCTATTCTGATTCCTGCTCTGTGGATGCTGGTAGAGATATACATGGACGTTTTCTTGCAGTGTTTAGTGGTTTGAAATGCTGGTTTGATTTATTGTCAATTACTGTCAGGATGTATAGGGGAGGAATCTACTTTTAAAGCGCTAAAAACAACAACTTAAATATGTATTTTTCCCCTCCTGTTTCTTTAAAAAGGAAAGAGAGACTCTCAAAATGGGGTTCTGTTAACACTTCCAAAATTGTGGACCCTCAATCAGAGCCAGAGATGGGCTTCAAAAATTTTAGCAACCGGTTCTCTGCCCAATTGCTGGGTGGGTGTTCCCAAGACGGGTGTGGCCTAGTCGGTCTCCTGCACCATGGCGGGGGGGCATTTTCTCCCTCCCCAGGTTCCAGAAGCTTCCAGGAGGGTGAAAAGGGCCCTCTGGAGGCCAGAAACGGATCCATTCCCAGCCTTCTGGAACTTCCAGGAGGCCAGTTTTTCTCCCTCCCTGGGCTCCGGAGGCTTTCCTCAACCCTCTGGGAGTGTGCAAACGGCTTCCCTGGGCTCCGGAGGCCCATTTTTCACCCTCCCTTAGCCTCTGCATGGGCCCTGCACTTACCTGGCATCCAAAATGGGCTGTGTGGGGACTCCTGGGAGGGGTGGGGCAGGGTGGGCAGGGCAAGTCAGGAGTGGGTTTTGCCTGTTCACTGATTTGGCCATAAAATTAGCTATGGGTTCACCTGAACCGAGCAAACTGGTAGTAGTCCACCCTTGATCAGAACCCTGACTTGATAAATCCTTTCCAGGAAGCTGGAGGTGACGTGAACAGAATAAGCCACTCCTTAAGCCCCTGTCACACTGCACCAACGGATGGAAAGAGGACGTAAAACGGAGAAAAACACTTGCCATCCGTTGGTTAACGCGATGCTTCCATTCTGTACTCACTGCCCCTTCTCTATCAGTTCCAGCATTTGTCTATTGACATTTCATCTCGCTCATGAAGGTTTTGAGCTGCTCAAAACTTTTGAGCGGAAAATGTATCCAATGCATCCGTTCTGGCAACCTCAGGCATACGGGGACATCCGTTCTGCATCCATTACGCATCTGCTTATATCCGCTAGGCATCCGCTGCGCATCCATGCAAACTCAAAATCCGTTCCAGCAGTAAACGGACACAGGGAGGAAGCGGAACGGACGCACAGCATTAGTAGCCGGACAGAGAAAGGATGAAGCGATCAGCTACGCATCCGTGTCATCCACTACACAATCCGCTCTGCATCCGCTCTGCATCCTCTACGCATCGCTCTGCATCCTCTACGCATCCTCTACACATCCTCTACGCATCCGCTCTGCATCCGCTCTGCATCCGCTTCCATCTGCTAGGCTTCCGTTCCGCATCCGCTTTCCATCCGCTCTGTGTCCTCCCACCGTCCGTTTCCTTTCCATTGTTATTGCTCTGCTTATGCCAAATTTTTGCCCCTTTTGAGATGCGGATAACAACGGATAGGAACATTTTTCTCGTCCGCTGTGTCCTTTTTACAAACGTTTTGCATCCATTGGGCAGTGTGACAGGGCCTTTAACTGCAACAAAATGTTAATTATCTGGGGATATATTTATCTTTATTGGTACATGGATGACACCTAGATTCTCAATATCATAAGGTTGGTGTATGTGTGTTTCTGTATTCCTCTGTAAATTTCTCATAGCTTTTCCCTGTAATTTCCCACAATTGATTATTCTCCTCCCTGATTAGCTACTTTCCACCCTTCGCATCTGTCTCTATAAGTTGCAGAAAGGCCAGTATTTCAGCAGGAGAAAAGATCATTATAAACCTACAGGGAGATTTATTTATTCACTGTAAACTAGCAGTTCTTCTGAATTTTGGTTTTCAGTCAACTCTTTTGTGCTAACATCTGAAATACAGTGAATATTGGCTGCCATATATGATGGTTGACAGTCTCAGATGTATTTTGAGAGCGAGTGAAATATTCTTTCCAATTTTCCAGAGATATACAGTATGTGTGAATCTTTAACTGTTACATTTTATGTGCCTATCAACAATCACAAGAATATCTTGGTGTTTTATGTGGGACCATGAGCAGAACTGAAGAGCTAATATTGGCTATTATAAATTAATTTCCTTGTCCTTTTATATTCTTCAATTAAATCAGTTTTGCAGTTTCTTATAGGTGTTCCAAAACCTGGAATCGGGTAGTTGTAATCTGATTAAATCAGATAAGTTAATTAGAGATCACTGTTTTTTTTAATTTTAAATTTACTTGCAAAGTTTGTGTTCTGTTCACTTCCATAAACCCTAGGTGATTATTCGTAAAAAGTATAAAGAGTAAGATAAAATCTAATGATTTAGTATATCAAGAATAAACAGTAATAACATTAGTTGGGCAGAGTTGGATTTAGTGACCATGATGTTCTGACCAAGACTTCCTGAGACTGTAATTAAGCACACTTTCAGCTAAAACAACTCTTGTTTAATTTTAATACTGGGAATTATGTTCATTCCCAGCTTGTAATGAGTCCCACATAGTCCCTTGAGATAAACACTTACCTTTCTCTCCTTTGAATTGCTGCCAACAACAAAAGTGCCAAATTAACTATTAAAAAAATCAACTGAAGTACAAAGTCCACACAAATCTTCAAGGTTTAATCCAAACAGAATGAACAACTTTGCTTCCTGCAAAGGTTTCTCTACCTTTGCCTATCCTTTATATCTTAGGGGAGGGGCAATCACCTCCAAGCCTGACTCCCAAATCACCCCTTTTGTCTTAGCAGCTCTTGCCTTCTAACAGCTCTGTGCATATGCGCACTGGGAACAGGCTCCCCTTGTTCCTCTGCTTCGCTGCTGCCAAACTCCGGAAGCTCCGGAGGCAGCACCCCACTCCCAGATGATCCTGGCTCCATCCCTGCATCAGACGCAGGATCCTCATCCGAGTCCTCTCCAGACTCCCTGACTGGTCCCCATTCTTCCCCACCATCCGATTTCACTGCCATCTGCACTGGCTGCCGGTGAACCACAACACATGAAGCCCAACACTGCCCAATGAATAACAGCCATGAAAGCCTACACCAGGGGTGTCAAACTTGATTTCATTGACAGCCACATCAGGGTAGTGTTTGACCTTGGGGGGGGGTTGAGGGGGAGTGTGGCCAGGGTGGGTGTGGCCAGGTCAATGTCACTCATCACCTGTGCATGGTCCTCTCCAGCTCCATTTTCACTGGCAGGGGGCTGCAGGAAGCGGTTGCAGCAGAAAACGGAGCTCGGGAGGCTCACACATGGCCCTCCTGAGCTCCGTTTTTTCTGGCAGAGGCATCATGGGTTGGTCCTTCGCTGTTTCCAGAGCAGGCCAATGGGTGATGAAAATAAGATGATGAATTCTGTTGAAAGGATGGTGAAGAGAGGCACACAGACATAAAATTATCCTCCTAACCTGTCCAAGCCCTTGAATATTTTTTTTCCTTCAGATGGCCTCTCTTATCATCAGGGGCATAGTAGGGTCAGGACTGGGATGTGGGAAATTTGAGAGATGCCTGCTGTCAGTCATGGAAGCTCACAGAATGACTATGGGCCCGATCCATCTGCTTTTCCTTTTCCTTTTCCTTTCAGAGTTGCTTTTGTGGGAAATTAAAGGAAAAGAGGTCTCCAATCAAGTTATCTCGAGCTCCTAGGCAGAAGGTAGGATATAAATCTAGTCCCCCCCCCCCAAAAAGCAAAAGATGAGGGATTTTACAGATGTTGCCGCAGATGCTCACATACAGGATGCTACTTGGATCAATTTAGAGAACGGGCGTGAATTTGTGGAGATATAAAATCAACAACCTCGAGCTCTCAGTGTATGACTTCTTCTGTTAAATTCTGAACTTAGGTCTGAAATCTTTCTGCAAAGGATTTGGAAAGCTGTTAGAGAGTAGGGATTTGGCTTCGTTCTTGGTCCTCCTTTCCTCCCTCCCTGCCACCTTTGCTTCCCTCCCTCCCTCCCTATCTCCTCTCCCTATCCTCCTTCCTTCCTTCCTCTGCTTTCCTCCCTCACTCCCTATCTTCTTTCTCCTTATTCTCCTTCCTTCCTTCCTTCCTGCTTGCCTTCCTTTACTTTCCTCCCTCCCTCCTCCCTGCCTTCCTTCCTTCCTCTGCTTTTCCTCCTCCTCCCCTTCCTGTTTTCGTTCCTTCTTTCCTTGCTTTCTTCCCTCACTAACCTACTCCCTCCCTCCTGCCTGCCTGTCTTCCTCTGCTTTCTTCGCCTCTCTCTCTCCCTCCCCTTCCTTTCTCTGCTTTCCTCCCTCCTACTTCCTCCTCCCTCCTTCCCTCCCTATCTTCCTCCCCTCCTCCTTCCCTCCCTATTCCCCTCCTCCCTCCCTCCCTGCCTGCCCTCCTTCCTTCCTGCTGCTTTCGTCTTCCCTTCCTTCCTCTGCTTTCCTCCCTCCCTCCCTCACCTCCCTCCCTTCTTCTGTTCTCCTTCCTTCTCTGCTTTCTCTCTCCTTCCTTCTCCTTCCTCCTCCCTCCCCTTGTTTTCTTTTTTCCTTCCTCTCTTTCCTTCCTTCCTTCCTCTGCTTTCCTCCCTTCCTCTCTTTTCCTCCCTCCCTCCCTCCCTCTGCTTTCCCTTCCTTGCTAATCTTCCTCCTCCCTCCTTCCCTGCCTGCCATCCTTCCTTCCTCTGCTTTCCTCCTCCTCCCCTTCCCTTCCCTTTCTCTGCTTTCATCCCTCCCTCTGTTTTCTTCTCTTCCTTCCTTCCTCTCTTTTCCTCCCTCCCTCCCTTCCTCTACTTTCCTCCCTCCCTCCCTCTCTTTTCCTCCCTCCCTTCCTATGCTTTCCTCCCTCCCTATCTTCCTCCCTCTCTCCTTCCCTCCCTGCATCCTTCCAATGTTGGGACTAGGATGTGAACCTGGAATCTATTGTGCCTGATTGCTATAGGACAGGTGTACAGATAGGGCTGAATAAATGCTGTGAAAACGTTGCAGCCACCAAATGGCTATAGATGTCCTATTTCCAGACGCTCAGCATTATATATTGGACAGGAGGCCTGCTTGAACAGTAAAAGAACACGTCACTATATATCCCTGTCAGATTAAAAAACTAATTTGAAAAGATTAATGTATTCTATTCCTGTTAGCCCGAATCTGATACCGCTGGGCCTACAGCACCACAGCCTCCTGATTATTGAATTTTTATGGCCTTGTAATTAATTGCAGATTCCCTGTTTTGTTCTATTTCTTTTTCTCTGACATTTTAATTTCAACAAAAAGCAGCGGTCTCAATGCAGCCTCTCTCAGGAGATCGTAATGGCCTATAAAGCAAAATGACTTATAGATATGGCACCCACTTCAGCTGGCGAGCCAAGCCTGCGAAAACCTTGCTGATCAGGCAGAATTTAATCCCCTCCGTCCTCTGCTGTACTTCTTTCTCGCCTATTAAATTGCAACTCGGCCGTCTTGACTAACAACGGAGGTAACAGAGTGCCGTCCTCTTGTAATAAGTTACTGTAGCTGCACGTACATGTTGGCCCCTTAAAATCCACTCCATTTCATCTAATTGGCAGTGAAGGAACGGCTGTAGGAACCCACCTCTTGGAACCTATCCCCCGGCTGATCACTTGGCGAATTGTCACCACTTCCAATAGTAAATGCAGAGTAGAATTACTCCATGTTATAGGATGTGGTTGGAAAGGAGGGGTGGAGGATCAGATTATTTTCAGCTTTTTAATGGGGATGCAGGTGGTCCTTGACTTTACAACAGTGACCAAAGTTATAGTTTTGTGTTGATTTAAGTTTTGCCTGGCAGGTTTAAGTTTGTCTGGTGGAGTTATTTTGCTTGAGGAACGTTCAAATGCTTTGTAGACAATTGGGCCATTGCTCTGTGGACTAATCTTGGCCTGCCTCCGGCTGGACTGAATTAGGTCAAGTTCTGAGTTTTGTTGAAGGGAATTGCTGGGGAATATTAATAAACTCACTAAACCGCAGTTACATGTGTGTGTGTGTGTGTGTGACAGCACAATATTTCTCTAACCATTTAAAGATGTTCTTACACTGTGGGAACACCATATACGTGTGAGGTCTCTTGCATTTGGACGTTTCTGAATGATAAGTTTGGGATTTCATAAATGGCTGATCTTAAAAATGGTGGACTTTGAACTGCAATCCGCTTGTCCATGGTGTAAATAATTGTTTCAGAATATTCTAAAGAATGAACTTCAGATAAAATTAAACTGTGGTGCTGGAGAAATGGTCAAGAACAACGATACCCATCAAAATCATTCAGAATGAGATGAAAATTGACAGATCGTTCAGGATGAGATGAAGTAAAACCAGATTATTCATGGGAAATGATATAAGTAAAGCTAAGATTCAGATATTCGGGATATGTGCAAAGACAAGAATCACTAGAAAAGACCCTGAAACATAGAAAATATCAAAGGGAATAGAAAAAGGTTGTGCTGGTGACTCATCCACTAGATCACCGTTGGAAGTGATGAATGACTGAACAATAAAGACAATGACATTGTCGAGCCCAAAATTGACAGATGCGTAGCCATTTTGGTTAGGTTTAGTATATAGTATATATTCTTTTTCTTACTTTCTCTTTGGAGGTCATGGGGGAAGGGTTTCAGGCTTGCCACATTCCTAAAGAGGGGGGGAAGGGAGATAGAGTTGTTTAGGCTAGGTGGTTCTTCTTCCTGTGGGAAAACAAGCTGTCCGTGCTCAAGCACCTTGAGGTGCAGATTTATGACATCAAGCAACGTTGAATTACTTCTACTGGAGAATGTGACTTTTTGGGATTGTTTCTAATTTCTAATATTGTAGGGTAATTCTGGGTTATTTCAGATCCGGAATGACCACAGACTTTGCCAATTTGATGCTTTCCTAAATAAAAGAAATTGTCTTGGAAGATGGACTTTGTTCTTTTCTTTTTAAATGGTTTTCATCACTTAGAAACCTGAGAGACATCCACTGCACTTGGTTTCCTTCAACAGAACCTGATTGCTTGCTGTGAGAATCAAGAAGCCATATTCTTGAAGGAAAGAAGGAAAGAAAAAAGAAAGAAAGAAGGGAGTAAAGAAGAAAGAAAGAATGAAAGAAAGAAGGAAGGAAAGAAGGAAAGAAAGAAAGAAGTAAAGAAGAAAGAATGAAAGAAAGAAAGAAGAAAGAAGGAAAGAAGAAAGAAAGAATAAAGGAAAGATGGAAGAGAAAAAAGAAAGAAAGAAGGAAGGAAAGGAGAAAAAGAAGGAAGGAAAGGAAAGAAAATGAACTAAAAAAGAAGGAAAGAGAAAAGAAAGAATGAAGGAAAGAGGAAAGAAAAAAGAATGAATGAAAGAGGAAAGAAAGAATGAAGGAAAGAAAGAAAGAAGAAAGAAGGAACGAAAGAAGAAAGAAAGAAAGAAGAAAGAAAGAATGAAAGAAAAACACTATTTATAGTCTCTTGGAGAGATGATACTATTGTCCCTTCAGCCTCCATCCATTCCTGGGCAAGATTTGTTTTGCAGGTAGAGGAAACTCTCCATTTGAAAACCGCTTGATAGGAAGTGGGGATTGACGAAGCGTGTCATACTGCATGACTTAGATGAAGAAAAAGTAGGAAGGGAAAGGAGCAAATTCTTTACAGTGAATAATGCATGAATAAACCGCAGGCAGAACTGTGTTCAAAATACATTAGATAATTTCCTGTATCAAGCACATTTCTGAAAAAAATCAAAGTTATGGAGAATCATGTCGAATTTTTTTTTTCCCATATCAGATAAATTATTAACAAAGTATTTAATTTTTAGAAGAGCAAAGCTAATTGGCTGCACGGAAACTGCTCTCCATTTCTGCCGGACGAGGGTTTTGAATTAGGCTGGCTGATGGTTTGGGTTGGCTGGAGAGCAAATACAAAGAATTCCCTGCAAATTTGGCCAACATTCCTTGCTAAGTTTCATGATTTGCACTGTCTCCAAAAGGGCCATCACATGAGTGCCAGTATCTTGAATCACAATACTTTGATCAATGTTGCTCTGTACTTTCAGCCAGATATCAATGAGTGGTGTGGGGGCCTACAAGGGGAGCTCTCGCCTCACAATCAGGAGGCTGTGAGTTCAATACTAGGTAGAGGCAAATATTTCCAGGGGTGAGCTTCAAAAATTTTAGCAAAGGGTCCTCTGCTCGGTTGCTGGGTGGCCGTGGCCATGGTGGGCCTAGTCAGCCTCATGCACCACAGCAGGGGTGGAGGCATTTTTGCCCTCCCTGGGCTACGGAGGTTTTCCTCAAGCCTCGCGGGGGTGAAAACAGCCTCCCTGGGTACAGGAAGTTCTCTGGAAGCCAGAAATGGGCCCATTTCCAGCCTTCCTGAACTTCTGGGAGGCCCATTTTTCACCCTCCCTGAGCCTCCGTGCATGCCCTACACTTACCGGCATCCAAAATGGGCCATGTGGGGACTCCTGGGAGGGGAAGGGTGGGTGGGGCCAGGGAAGAGTGGAATTTGGGGGTTCTCCAAACTACACAGAATCTTAGCTAAGGGGCTCTCTCGAACCTCTGCAAACCCCCAGAAGCCTATCCCTGGATATTTCTCTCTTTGGGCATACCGAGAATACATCTGCAGAATATAACTCTGCATTGGTGATAGGAAAGGCGTCCAGCCAATAAACACTCAGCTCCACTCAGTTGCTCAGACTCTACCCCACAAGGGATCATGGGGTCATTGAAAGAAGATGATGATAGGCAGGGGTGATTCTGTGGGCATGGCTTAGTTGGTGGGTGTGGGTTCATGGTCATGTTATTGGTTGGGTGTGGCCAAATCAACATCACTCACATCGAGGCACACATCTCGCCTGGTCTCTCATGACTGTGGGGATGCTGCAACAGTCATAAGTGTGAAAAACGGTCATAAGTCACTTTTTTCAGTGCCATTGTAACTTTGAATGGTCACCCCACACAAGCAAAGTACCAGCAAAGGAGGGGGGAAAAACTCCAGAGAAGTTCCAGAGACAGGAAGTCTAGTCCTGCCAAGAATGTAGTAAGGGTTAACGGAGAGGCAGTTTCTGTAAGCAACACCAGAATGTTTCCTTCCTGCCTTCCTTACAGGATTAGGCCAGTAATTTCTTCTAACAACTGATTGTCCGAATTGCTTATAATGTTAACAAACCGGTTCTAGCGAATAGGTGCGAACCGGTAGAATCCCACCCCTGATGATAGGGCATTATCAACATTTGTTATCTTAAGAATTTAAGATAGTAACAAAAACTGGACCTTGAATGTCCTTACTCCATAACTACTACTCTTGTTCTGTTGACTTTAGGGGCTAGTTTGGACTTTAACTCCATCTTTTATGACTTTTTAGTTTGTTTTTTTTTAGAATTTTTATTGGCCAAGTGTGATTGGACATAGAAGGAATTTGTCTGGTGCAGAGGCTCTTGGTGTACGTACAAGCAACAAATGATAAATCATGATCATGCTCATCATAAAAATACATTCATCATAAATCATAAGATACAACATTCATTTTTGACATACTGACTAGAGCTGATAGGAGCTGTAAGTCAAAAAGATATGAAGCGGATTACATATGGAAAGCTATCTTAGATTCTATTTCGGTATTTCTCATCCTTCATAACAGATTAACAGATAATTCAACAGATAACTTTAAGATGAAAGGACTTCAACTCCCAGAATTCCTCAGCCAGCATGCTGGCTCAGGAATTCGGGGAGTCGAAGTCCCCCAATCTTAAAATTGCCGAGGTTGAGAAACCCTGCTCTATACTATTAGCACTTTACTTCTACCTTGCTCTGTCAGTGGGATTTTACTTGAGGAAGTGTTTGTGTTTTATCTCAGAATTCAGGATATGTCATCAGTACTTTGTTTGCACTTTTTCAACTTTCAGAAGTAGCTCCCATTATTGAAAGCTTTGGTTCAGCAGGTGTTGTGGTTCGCCAGCAGCCGGGGCACATGGCAGCAGAATCGGACAGTGGGGAGGAACGGGGACCCGTCAGGGAGTCTGGAGAGGACTCTGCATCCGGTCCTGCAGGGTCCTGCATCCGATATGGGGATGGGGTCTGGACCATCTGAGAGTGGGGTGCTGCCTCCAGAGCCTCTGGGGTCTGGCAGCAGCGAGGCAGAGGATCAAGGGGAGCCTGTTCCCAGTGCGCGTGTGCACAGAGCTGCTAGAAGGTGAGAGCAGCTGAAACAAAAGGGGTGACTCGGGAGTAAGGCTGGGAGATTATTGCCCCTCCCTTAAGGAATAAAGGTCAGGTCAAGATGATGAAACCTTTGCAGGAAGCAAAGTAGTTCGACTGATTCAGAGTCATCCTTGAAGCTCTTTGTACTTTGGTTGGTTTTTTTCTGTACTTCAGCTGGTTTTTTTTCTAATTCATTTGATACTTCTGTTTTTGGCAGCACTTCACAGAACTGAAAGTTGGTTGCTTATCTCGGGGGACTGTTTGAGATTAATTCCGGCTGGGAATGAAAACAATTCCCAGCATTGCAATAAAATCAGTCTTGTTTTTAAAATAAGTTTGTGCGTGATTACTGTTCAGGAAGCCTGGGTGGATTCTTTCATGGCTTCTGCCACTTTCCTAGCTGTACAATAAATGAAGGTTAAAAGAGGATCAGGGCTTTTAAAATCAGGGGAGTGAAACTGAGGCATCACTGATCTTCCAGCCTAAGACTCAGTTGACCTGATCAAGAAGAGATTGGATGGCCATGTGTCTGGAATAGTATAGAGTCTCCTCAGAGGGTGGGATTCTATCATTTTGGACTGTTTTGGGTGAACCAGATGTTAAATTTACATCTGGTTCCCTGAACCGGTAGTTGAACCGACTGGCTGGCCCCGCTCACCTTGTCCCGCCCCTCCCAGGAGTCTCCCCACAGTCCATTTTGGATGCACCTAAGTGCAAGTTTTGTGTGAAGGCTCTGGGCAGGGGAAAAATGGGCCTTCCGGAAGTCCAGAAACGGGCCTGTTTCCAGTTCCCGGAGCCCAGAGGAGGCTGTTTTCACCCTCCCAGAGGCTCGGGGGAAGCCTCTAGGCCCTGGGGAAGGTGAAAAAGGTCCTCCCAGAAGTTCTGGAGGTCCAGAAAGGGCCCTGTTTCTGGCTTCTGGAAGGCCTCTGGACCCTCCGGCTGTTTTTGCCCTCCCAGAGGCTTGAGGGAAGACTCCGGACCCTGGGAAAGGTGAAAAATAGCCTTCCTGAAAGATCCGGTAGGCCATACCCACCATGGCTACGCCTGCCCAGCGACCGGGCAGCAAACTGGTTGCTGTGATTTTTGAATCCCACCTCTGGGTCTCCTGCTTGGGCAAGAGGTGGATTAGAAGACTTCCCAAGGTCCCTTCCAACTCCGTTATATAAATAACAGCTCTCCCAGCCTGTAAATCAGTTGCAGGGAACTGCCAAGTGCTTGATATACCTAGAACCCACAGCCACTCAGGTGCATTGACTCTCTGTAAGCAACAAATTGTTAATTGACCAAGACAGTGATGAAGGTAACCCATAGGAAAAGGCATCACAACGCCTCTCAAATTGAGTACTGTTTTCCAAGGAACTTTTGAATGAAAATGAATTTTTCAACCCCTTTTTAAAAGAAGTGAATATTCAGCTCAATTTTACATGGATATTATGTTCTTTGAAAACTCATGTCTGCAGAGTTTAATGTGTGTTGGCAAACTGGCAATGTATTAAATGATTAGTGAGTTCAGTATAAACACACAATTTAACTTACTATGTATAATTTAATCTCTGTGATAAATGTTGCATGTCATCCAGCTGTAAGGTCCTTTCACAGAAAGACACCATGAGGCAGAGAAGATGGAAAAGTGATTCTGCCCCAGTAGCAAATTCATCTCCAAAATGTACTTAGGCATTAATAATTTATTTCAATGGCTTTCGGTAGGCAATTTAAAATGTTGCATCTATATTTTATCACTGCCGGGGCACTAAAACCCTCACATCAATTGGCTGAGCTGCTATGATGTCATGGAATGGACATGGATGAAGGAAATCTACCAAGAACACTATATCTTCTGTTGAGGAAAGAAAAAATGTTCACTAGGTAGAGTAGAGGTTCTCCTGCTCTAGCAGGGGGATGGACTAAAAGACCTCCAAGGTCCCTTCCAGCTTATTCTACTCTACTCTACTCTACTCTATTCTACTCTACTCTACTCTACTCTACTCTACTCTACTCTACTTTACTCTTCATTCCAGTAACTAATCCTATCCTATCCTACCTTATTCTTCATTCCCATATCTATTCTATTCTGTTCTATTCCGTTCTATTCTCTATTCTATTCCTATACCTATACCTATACCTATGCCTATGCCTATGCCTATGCCTATGCCCATGCCCATACCCATACCTATTCTATTCTATTCTATTCTATTCTATTCTATTCTATTCTATTCTATTCTATTCTATTCTATTCTATTCTAATTCTATTCCATTCCATTCCATTCTTCATTCCAATATCTAATCTAATTATCCTATCCTACCTTACCCTACCCTACTCTATTCTATTCTACTGTATTCTACATTCCAATATCTATTCTATTTTATTCTTCATTTCAATATCTAATCTAATTCTATTCTATCCTATCCTATCCTACTCTAGAGTAGAGTAGAGCAGAGTAGGATGAGATATGATAGATTCTCTATTCTTTGTTTCAATATCTTATCCTATTCCTATTCCTATTCCTATTCCTATTCCTATTCCTTTTCCCTTTCCGATTCCTATTCCTATACCTATTCCTATTCTTATTCTACTCTATTCTACTTCTCTTCTCTTCTTTCCCATAAACCTCAGCCAAGTCAACCCAATGATAAATGATAACGAAGCAGGCCTGTATAACTCTGAGAAAAAAGAAAGGCCTGAGATTGCATCACCTCTCCATATTAAAATAGCTCTTCTCTTTTGTAAAAGCACCAAATTATTTCTCCAAACATAACCTACGATTCCTCCTAATTCCATTGCTGCTCATTGCAATTGTTGTCCTGAGGTGACTTGGTGCCTCCCTGGGCTTGACTTTTTAACTCTCAGAAATGTCTCACCAAGCAGTGGGAAATGTGAATCTTCCAAATTTTTCATTGGATTTGCCATAGGACACCTTCAGGCCAGGCTTCTTTGAGTAGATTTAAGAGAAAAAAAAGACCATCTGCTGGTCTTTGATCCATTGCTTTATCCGAGAATTATGGAAATGAGAAATCCCATTTTCTCCCAGGCAGCAGAAGACTCATCCAAGCAGGTCAAAAAACAAGGAGGGACCAATGATTATCTCACTGGGAATAACGTTATGTATACGTAAAACTGTGTGAATAGAAATCATATTCCTTTGGGGAAATGGCTCACTCTGAACTTTCAGCTAAACTATGCACCTGAATTGCTGCATTAAAATAATGTTGCACAAGGGTTCTATAGATTTAAGACCTTTCTGGCCAGGAATGAAACCCAGGAGGAAATAGGTAAATACTAGTAATTCCAGATCAAGTACACTATTTAAATGGAAATCCAGTTGTGTGCTTTTTGCTTGCTTTTCTAACTGTAGCACTATCATTCACCAGAGTTTGGCACTACTGGTGCTTGGCCATTCAGGAGCCTAAGGAATTTGTTCTGGAGGGGAGTTCTACTGACGTTGGCTTATGAGCTTATTAAAATGGCATGCCCAACTAGTGAGAATGAATGACTCTGACCGGAAATACAGGGCTGTAATCGGTGGGATTCAAATTTTTTTACTACCAGTTCTGTGGGTGTGTCTTGGTGGGTGTGGCGAGGCTTGGTGGGTATGGCAGGGAAAGGTTACTGCAAAATCCCCATTCCCTCTCCACCCCGTGGAGTTTCCACTCCGTTTTCTTGTGCAGGGCATCCAAAGGAGACCCAGCCAATAAGCTGGGTTTCAGGAGGCAGAGGATAGATGGGGCCAGGGCCAGTCAGAGGTGGGATTTGCCGGTTCTCCGAACTACTCAAAATTTCCACTACCGGTTCTCCAGAACTGGTCAAAACCTGCTGAATACCACCTTTGGCTGTAATCCTTCAGCAAAATCCCTCTCAACTGCAAAGAAGTGAGGTGGCAGGTGCTAACCTGAAGTGTTAATTCCTCTCTAAATTTTTCAATTGTTTGCCTCCTTTGAATCTGGAATTGTTCGCACTCCAGATTCAAACAATCAACCAGTGGAACGTCTTGCCCCTCAGAAGCCTTGGGTGCTTCATCACTGGAGGTTTTTAAGAAGAGACTGGACAGCCACCTGTCTGAAATGCTGTAGGGTCTCCTGCTTGTGAGACTAGAAGACCTCCAAAGTCCCTTCCAGCTCTATTCTGATTCTGAAATAATTACTGTTTTCAAGAGTGTCTTTGGGGTAAGTGGGAAAAAATCCACCAACATGGAAACTTTAATGAACAGCCATCCTTTTTAGATGTGTTGCACATGTGATACCTGTAGATCTTCAGTTGTACATTCATGTCCCTCGTGACATTTTTGACCCCTCCCCAGTGCCCTGTCTCCTTCCTCAATTCAATGCTGTACCCGGGCAACTCATGCCCGATCCATCACTGCCTCTAGGAGACTAGTTTAGGATTGGGTTTTAGAGTTAAAATTAAACAAACCAGCAAACCTACTTCTGCATCTGGAAAACCAGTTTCTGTGATGTGTATGCATTTTGTTACTTTTTATTTTGTGAAAAGTTTTGAGAGATGCAATAGGAAGCATAAAAGATGTAAGCTAGATCAGTGTTTTTCAAACACAGCCACTGTAAGATGGGGAAGCTTCAACTTCCAGAAGTTGTGGGTGCTTCATCCCTGGAGGTGAGACTGGACAACCATTTTTCTGGAATGATATAGGGCGGTGGTGGGCAACCTTTTTGAGCTCCTGTGCCAAAAATTGTGTGTGAGCTTGCATGCTTGCGTGCCAGCACCCAGAAAGCAATTCATGCCCCATCCCCACCACCCCACCACTCCCTTACCTGCACTGTGCCTCACAGCTGATTTTCAGTCAGTTTGAGGCCTTTTTTGGCCTCCCAGAGGCTTGAGGAAGGCTTCTGCAGGCTTTGCAGGTCAAAACCTTGCCCTGTTTCATCTCTTTTGGTATTTTTGAAAAAATAGGAAGTGATAGAAACGGGGCTAATTTTTGGCCTGCAAAGCCTTCAAAAGCCTTCCTCAAGCATTTAGGAGGCTGAAAAAGGTCTCAATCCTGCTGAAAATCAGCTGTTAGGCACACTCATGTGGAGTGAGGTAGGTTTACCTGCAGCTCACGTGCCAGCACAAATGGCTCTGTGTACCACCCATGGCACACGTGCCATAGGTTCACCATCATGGGCATAAGGTCTCCTGCTTGAGCAGGGGGTTGGACTAGAAGACCTCCAAGGTCCTTTCTAACTTTGTTATTCTATATTCTATTCTGTATTCTCAATTTTTTTTTTGTTTTGCTTTTCAACCTCATACGAAGGTACTAAATTACTTTATATGACATGGTCATATTTCACTTTTCAACTTTTTTTCAGCTTAACTCATAGATTATTGTGTGTTGTGATTAATTACTTTCTCAAAATGTTGATAGTTTAAGAAACAACACATACCATCTCTCTATCAAATCATTGGCTCATGAACCTTATTTCCTAGCAAAAATATAATTATATCTAAACATTTCCAGGAACATAATAGGTATAAACAACATGCGGATTGGAGGGATGTCGAAATGCAATAAGGTATTTGAGGTCTGTATGGGAAAGCTGTGTGAGCAAATATTCTCTAAATAATTAAAGAAGTGATGCTGAAGTCTTGGAAAAGCCAACTTCTTTCCAATGGCAGAAGCCAAGAATTCAGAGGTAACACAGCCAGGAAGAGACTTACCATCAACAGTATGAAGAAGCTTCAGAAATTGGACTGGAAATGACCTTGTGCAGTGTTTCTCTGCCTTGCCTACTTGAAGACCTTTGGACTCCAACTCCCAGAATCCCCTAACCATCCATGCTGACTGGGGAATTCTGGGAGTTGAAGTCCAGACATTTTCAAGTGACACTGACTTCATGAATGATGGTCAGTTGGGACAATAGACAACTCAGAAGAAATGGTCCAATGGGGTGGTTAAGTTTTATTAAAAATAATTCAATTCCCATGTATGTATATTCAGTCAAGGATCCACTAACCATCCTTCGTACCCCCACTCTCTTCTTGATGGAGAATTGAGCATCTTGACCAATGATGACTTTGCTTGGTACCAAAAACCCAGAGGATGAAGGCAGGGGGTGCGATTCAACCAGTATAACAACCGGTTTGATGAGCGAATGCTCCACATTTAAAAAAGCTAATACTTACCTTCAGCTTCAGGTGAAGAAAACAACTGAGGCTCTGCCACACGAATCAGCTGTGCTGTAACTAAAAGACACAAAGCACAGGAAAGAGCAGGGAACCGTTTGGAGCCAGCCGATCATCGGAACAAGGGGTTCGCCCAAACCAGTCCGAACTGGGAGAATCCCACCCCTGGATGAAGGGAAGAAGCCACTCTCTAGTACAGGGATGGGCAGTAATGGCCCCTTTACGTTCTGTGAACTTCAGCTCCCAGAATTCCTGAGCCCACATGGCTGGCTCAGGAATTCTGAGAGCTGAAGTCCACACGTTCAGTTCATAAAGGGATGACGTGTGTCAGACCATCTTCTCACCATTTGGAATTCTCTATAAAATGTAAACCAAAATCTTGTTAAAATTATCCCTTTCCCATTCTGGGTCTGAAGGGGAGTTTCATTTATTTCCCTGCCCTGCAACATTTTGCAACACATGTCACGCTACCCCAGTCTGGAAAGGATGCTGCTGAACCCTCGGGCTTCCATGAAAATTATGTTTATAATCCACGGTCTCCGTTTGCTCCCGGTTGCTGTAAGCAGTGTTGTGTGTCCTCGTTCGTATGTTTCCCTCTGACAAAAATGGATGCCTTACTTAAGCTGTTGCGGGTCTGCGCCTCATTTGTTACAATAAACTATACAATCTTGGCTAGAAGGCGGGAGAGAGAGAGGGAGAGGGAGAGAGAGAGAGAGAGACCCTGAAGTTGCAAATATACATCTTCCTGGTCTAACTCAATTCAAAGCAGCCCCCAGCCCTGGTAAAGTATGGCTTAATTTATACTGTAATGTTTAACATTGATTCTGTGTGCGAAAATGAAGCCCAGCACATTCAAAGAACCACATCATTAAGGTTTAATAATTTAGGCCGAGTTAATGCAATAATGAATTTACTGACACTGAAAAGTGCAGTCTTAGTAGTTGTGTTTCTAGAAATACTTCGTCTCCGGCTTGCAACTGAAGACAGAAAGTGTTTATTAGGAAATTGGTTTTTGTAATTTCCCCATCCCTTCTCTGTGTGCATGCGCACACACTGAGTGGGGCCCCTCCCTTCAGACAGGGCCATTCCTTACGTGCATTTGTTAACTCTTGCCACATAGTGGCTTTAAGGGATTTTCTCCCCTTTGCGCTTACTGGTCCATCATGGGAACAGATGCCCAGAGTCCTGCTTGTGCAGAGATCAGGGTGGTGTCGTCTGTTTCAGATTCTCACCCACACGGTTTCATTGCGCATTGAACTGGCATGCTAGGCAGTGGAGGAGATCCTGATTGTGAAGTGTGCAGGGTGATTGTTGAGTCCATGTTCATCTCGTAGAGGGTGACAGCACCTACTTCTGCTTGTCCAGATTCTGAAACTTCTTCTTCCATCTAATTGTCTTTTCACTAAAGGCATCGTATTCCATTTCTCTTAAGTAGAACACAAATAAGTCCTCTGACAGTTACTGATCTTCTCCTCAAGGGTTTGGGAGACTTAATGGACAGACTCCTCCTCTTCCTCTTGCTGCTCTTCTTGTTCTTGTTCTTGTTGTTGTTCTTGTTGTTGTTCTTGTTGTTGTTCTTGTTGTTGTTCTTGTTGTTCTTGTTGTTGTTGTTGTTGTTGTTGTTNCTTCTTCTTCTTCTTCTTCTTCTTCTTCTTCTTCTTCTTCTTCTTCTTCTTCTTCTTCTTCTTCTTCTTCTTCCTCCTCCTCCTTCTCCTCCCTCTTCCTCCTCATCTTTCTCTTCCTCCTCCTCCTTCTTCTCCTCCTTTCCCCCCTCCTCCTCCTTTCCCCTTCTCCTTTCTCCAAATCCTTCTCCTACTCTTTCTCCTACAACTTCTCTTTCTCCTTCTTTTTCCTTCTCCTTCTCCACCCCACCCCCTCCCTTGGAGTTTGGGGCACTTCAAAGATTCAAATCCTTACTCAGATTGTTAAAACCGGCTAATATACTTTGGGGTTTTTTAACGGTTTCTGATCAAAAGTAATTGCCCCAAAAGTCATTTTCAAAAAGCAACTGGACTTTCTGGTTTTGGAAGACATTTTACTTCTCATCTAAGAAACTTCTAGGCTGCATCAACAGAGAGACAAATTCAAGTTCATACGAAGTGGTTTTGGGTCTGACTAGTCTAGAGAAAAGAATAATTAGGGGTGACATAATAGCAGTCTTCCAGTACTTGAGGGGCTGCCACAAAGAAGAGGGGGTCAAATTATTTTCCAAAGCACCAGAAGGCAAGACAAGAAACAATGGATAGAAACTGATCAAAAGGACAAGCAACCTGGAATTGAGGAGAAACTTCCTAACAGTGAGGACAATTAATCAGTGGAACAGCTTGCCTCCAGAAACCGTAGGCACTCCATCACTGGTGGTTTTTAAGAAAAGATTAGACAGTGACTTATCTGAAATGGTATAGTGTCTCCTGTTTGACCAGAGGGCTGGACTAGAAGATCTCCCAGGTCCCTTCCAGCTTTGCATTGCTTTGTGTTGCACTGCTTCTACTCTGTTCTATTCTATTCTATTCTATTCTACTCCATTTTTCATTTCAATAACTATTCCATTCCATTCCATAATTATCCTATTCCTATTCTGTTCTATTCTGTTCTGTTCTGTTCTATTCTATGCTATTCTACTCCATTTTCATTCCAATAACTATTCCATTCCATTCCATTATTATCTATTCCTATTCTATTCTGTCCTATTCTGTTCTGTTCTATTCTATTCTATTCTACTCCATTTTTCATTCCAATAACTATTCCATTCCATTCCATTATTATCCTATTCCTATTCTATTCTATTCTGTTCTGTTCTGTTCTATTCTATTCTATTCTATTCTACTCTATTCTATTCTATTCTATTCTATTCTATTCTATTCTATTCTATTCCATTCCATTCTATTCTAATCCTATTCAAAATAAATAAATGCATTCAAAGGCTCTCAAAACCTTTTGGACCAGAAAGTTCCCAAGAGCGGCTGAGATGCTTCTGTGTACTTAGAAGACCCATAATCCCTTCATACCACTTTCATCATCAGTTTCCAGAGCCTTCTCTGGAAAATAGCATAGTTGTGACCTTGGTGCTGCCAAACGCCATCCCACAATAGAGTGCCAAATGAGTTGCACCAAAGAAGATTTTTTTGGGGGGGCAGCTGGCAGCTGTCTGCTCTCTCTCCTTAAACGCCCAGCTTGGGAGGCATTTCTGGAACTAACTTCCTTGCTGTGTTCAATTTCAATCAGCCAGGGTGATGAATTTATTTCCCGTCCATCTATGTCTGGTATTGCCTTCCACAATAGGCCCACCACGAATAAGGCAAAACAGCGAATTCATTCTCATTCCACAAAAAGGCATAATTGGTGACATGGCCACGGGGAGCCATTGATCTCCGCTTTCCATTTGCTCCTGAATGTTTCCACTTGAGTGAATTACCGAAATGGGTCTACGGGGATCCCACCCCTCTACACGTTCAGATGGTGGCAACTGCCAGGTACAGGGTTTTGCCCCTTCGATCTGTCGAATCCTGCCCATCCTTCCTCAAAAACATGTTAGGCTTTTAAAGGAGAGATACCAATACCTCTCTCCCCCACCGAAAAAAATCTTCCCTTAGAGATTGTGAGTTTTTAACAACCTTGGCTATTCTTTTGCTTGCGAATCAGTCCTATCATGGGGTGGAAATTTGGTGTAAACTTGCCCTACACATTCCTTCCTCTGTGGTAAAAGGCCTCTAGGTAATCTCCAGTGGAAAGTTTCACACTCCAAAGCCCAATTGTGGGCAGAAAGGGAAGCATATCTTGCCTGCCGGAAAGGGTTGAATAAATCAAATTCGGACAGAGGCTAATCAGGACTGCCCCAGTTCTGGGAAGGAGAGAAATCTGATCCTTCATAAAGTCCCCACATTAAAAAAGGTGTTAGCATATTAACCTTCTTACATCTGCCCAGGTTGCCTTTTCATACAACCAAATTTTATGTGACAGACTCAGGTAGCCGATGGCAGATAGATAGATCACTGAATGAATCTGTAAGCAACTCAATCTGCCTGCCTGCTTTGCCTGATTTTGGGTAAAGGTTGCTTTTTTTTATAAAAAATTCAATATTTATATAAATATTTACATACAAGCCATGCCCAGCCAGTCACATGACCACCAAGCCACACCCACAAATTAGGCCACATTCACAGAACAGGTTGTTAAGAAATTTAAATCCAACCCCTGCCTCTGTGTGTTTGTGTGTGTGAGAGACAGAGAGAGAGGGAAGGGAAGAGAGAGAGGTTAGATCAGATCTCTCTCTCTCTCTCTCTCTCTCTCCCTCCCTCCCTCCCTCCTTCCTTCCCTCTCTCTCTCTCTCTCCCTCTCTCTCTCCCTCTCTCTCTCTCTCTCTTAGTGGTCCCCAGGATTTAAAATTATGAGTTTGGTGGTCCCTGAGGTCCAAAAGATTGGTAACCCCTCCTGTAGTGTATATGGAGGAGGAAAACTATATATTTGACTTTTTGAAGGATTTAGTTTTTAGAAGTTTGTAGTTGTTTTGATTGGCTGATTGATGCTTTCAGATGTCCATCCCCATCAAGTACTAAAAGTTTAATAAAATCCCTTCTTCCACTTGAATATTTAATCATGGGCACAGGAGTCTGAAACCTTGGCAACTTTAAGACTTGTGGATTTCAACTCCCAGACTTCCCCAGCCAGCATCGCTAGAAAGTGCTTTATGGTTCGTTATATTTGATTCAGTTTCCTGAATAAAGTTGGAGTTAAAATTTGTAAGTGGTGTTGAGAGAAAAATCCGGGCCGGTTCCAAACTGGGAGAAAAGACGCTGAAAATAAAATGGTGGGCGATTGGAAAGAAGGACTCTGTTTATTGATGAACAGAACCAACAACAGCATGCAGTTCTGGGACAGCTGGCAAATTAGGTTGATGAGTGCATGGATTTTTATACAGTTTATATAGCTTTGCGTGTTTTTATTATTTGATTGGTGGCGGGTTAATCCTTTTATGACCTAAATTCATCTCTTGTCCTTCTTACATCAGTTGAAGATGTTTTATTTATGAGTAGAATAGAACAGATAGAATAGAATAGATATGTTTTGGCCTCCAGGCCCCTAATCATCCTTGTTGCTCTTCTCTGCACTCTTTCTAGAGCTTCAGAGATCGACCTGGACTTAAATATCCATCTCTAAGACTTCAGGCATCTGCTGGAGGCTGTTTGGACTGCTTCCTGCCTTTGCTATTTTTTTTTTCTCCATTTCTCTTTTGGGGAAATATAGTATTCTACCTTTTTAAATATTCCCCGAAATATTTCATTCTCAGGGGGAGCAGTCTTCCCACAGTGGCAAAACAAGATAAAAATTTCACCTTCTTCCCTTCCTGAAATGAGTAGAACAACCCAGTTTCTCTCCTGTTGGGCCCATGAAACCGTTAATTCATCATCATCATCATCATCTTCATTTAATGACCCCATAATCCCTTGTGGGGTGGAGTCTGGGCAACTGAATGGAGCAAGCAGAGTGTTTTAATGGCCGGATGCCCTTTCTGTCACCAATGTGGAGTTCTGTTCAGCAGATATAATTTCAGTGTGCCCAGGGAGAGAAATATTTGCTTCTGCTTAGGATCGAACTCACAGCCTCCTGACTGTGAGGTGAGAGCTCCACCTCTAGGCCACCGCACCACTCCATGCAGCGGTTAATTATTAAGCATAATTATTCCCTAATGATCCCTTGAGCGCTTCACAGTGGTGGTGCCCCACCCCAAAGGACGGCTTCTACTGTACGAACATTTAGGTGCAGTCTGAAGGGCAGGATTTGGGGGCGTGCTGGGAGGAAAACCCTCCCCCTGCCTTTCAAGCAGCATATCTGTGCCACTGTACTTCAATGGATTGAATTCCAAAGAGCAACATGTTTTGCTTCTAATGATAATTATTCTTTCCCCCCAAAAAGACACAGGCGCCCTTTGATATGGAAAGCAGGAACAGCCCCGGGACCTCTGGATGCCTTGGGGACCATATCAGACTTCGAGTGATGCTCCATCACCTGCCCTTTGCCTTATCCTTCAATTAATTATCCTCATTCATCACGGGGAAAGTACTTATCACATCCATTAGCATCAGATGCCACTCAAGTGTGCTGGCAACCCGGTCAAGCAGGTTTACATTAGCTATAAATTATCTCCTTGAGCAGTTGCTTCTCCTTCCTGACAAGTTGAGTTGTCTTATTTTTGTCTCTCCCTTGCAGCCCTGAGTTTGGGAAACAAGAGAGGGTCTGAGGCAGGCGCACTGGCCTTTTCGCCAAAGCATGAGCCAGCTGGCTATTTGAAGATGGATTGCAAAGTAGATTAGCAGACAGGTGGCCCACCCAACCACTTTCGCCAAGAGTCTCCAACACACTCTGTGATTTCACTTGATGGAGGGTTTACTTTCCAGTGGAAGTAGCATCTCAGCAAACTCTTGGAGTTAAGTTTCAATTCTGCATTGTTTTTCTACTGATCTGGGGGACTTATTTATAGGCACCAATCTTCTCTCTCTGTCCCCCAAACCCTCTCTCTTTTTTTTCTCTCTCTCTCTTTTGAGTGTGTTCTATCCCCAGACTGCTTATTGTATGTTCCATGCATTGCTTGTCTGATACTTGCCATAATTTTGTGTCTTCTCACCAAGTTAAAATTTGCAAATTAATTTCCTTCCTTCCTTCCTTCCTTCTTTCTTTATTTCTCCTTCCTTTTCTTCCTTCCTTCATCCCTCAATCCTTTCTTTTGTTTCTCCCTTTGTTCCTTCCATCCATCTGTCCATCCTTCCATCCCTTCTTTGTTTCTCCTTCCTTCCTACCTCCATCCCTCTCTTTTCTTTTGTTTCTCCTTCCTTCCATCCTTCCATCCTGTCTTCTTTGTTTCTCCTTCCATCCTTCCTTCATCTCTCCACCCCTGTCCCTTTTTTGTTTCTTCTTCCTTCCTCCATCCCTCTATGCTTTCTTTTGTTTCTCCTTCCTTCCTTCCCTTTTTTGTTTTGCCTTCCTTCCTTTCTTCATCCCTCCATCCCTCTATCCTTTTTTTGTTTCTTCTTCCTTCCCTTTTTCATCCCTCAATCCCTTTGTTCTTCCTTCCTTCCTTCTTTCCTTCCTTCCTTCATCCCTCTGTCCCTCTATCCCTTATTCTTTATTTCTCCTTCCTTCCTTCCTTCCTTCCTTCCTTCCTTCCTTCCCTCCCTCCCTCCCTCCCTCCCCCTTTCTGTTGCTGTGACACATAGGATGCATCAGTCCACATGTTCTACCAATGTACTTTGAATCCTGCATCTCATCCTCTCAGTAAATGCACATGGTACGCTCCAAACTCTTTCTAGCAGAACGCTGCCATTGGATGAACTATGGTTTCCTCCTATTATAAGTCCACCTGGCAACGGCTCCCCTACTTGTTTTGACAGATCTCACCTTTCTGCCTTGCTTGGTTCATCCTCCCTCCCTCCTCCCCTCCTGCCTTACCCACACCTGTTTTCTCAGCCTCCCCAAAGGAACATTAGTTATGCCTCCAACCACTGAATTGAAAAGTCTACAGATGAATTATGAGGGTGTCATGATGCTAGCTTTACAGTTGAACAGCCCAAGCCGGAAAAGGGGAGAAGGTCAACCATTAACTTAGGAAGAGAAAGAAAGAAAAACACTCAGGTTGAGTGTTCAACAGATGTCCGGGAGGATTCCTGCAGAGAGAAAGCAAGGAATAATTCTGCTTTTCTTATGAAACTTGTTCTGGTCCAAACAGAGATATATTGAAAATCTTTCACAAGTGTTTTCAACCATTTAAGAAAGAAATTAGAAAATGATTGATCACTGATTAGATTGTCCGCAGTTCATCAAAATTATATGTGCCTCTTTTGCATATGTAACTCAGCCCCCCACAGCTAGGAAATCCCAGAATTGTTTGGAAGTTAAGAAACAAAGCCAAGAATTCATTACATCATTTTCATTGGTTTTTGAGGATGATCGGCCCAGAATTAAATGAGAATTAAATACATTCCTTTCAATATTTCTGATGCTTACAAATAAGACATCAGTGTTGTTGTTGTTTTTTGCTTCTGATGTACACCTCAATTTTGGCAATTGAGCAAAATTAGAGCTTATCAGGCATCTGCTATAAAAAGGATGTTTGTGGAATGCTAATGTTTGCTATTTGCTAATAAAAACTATTACCAAGAAAAACCTGTTTTAATGGAGACAGAATCTTATTAGGTAGAATGCTTTGGACATTTTTTTGTAATCTTCTGCAACTGCATCCAGAAAAAAGGGCTTTTTAAAAGATAGGTTTTATCTGGAGCCAAACCTCAAAACTGGAAGTGTGGGAGCAGAATTAGAACATAACAGATAATCAGAGTAGGAAGGAACCTTGTAGGTCGTGTAATCCAACCCCTTGCCCAAGCAGGAGACCCTATACCATTTCTGACAGATAGCAGTCCAGTCTCTTTTTGAAAGCCTCCAATGATGGCGCTTCCACAACTTTTGAGGGCAAACTGTTCCATTGGTTGATTGTTCTCACTGTCAGAAAGTTCCTCTTTATTTCCAGTTTGAATCGCTCCTTGTTCAGTTTCCATCCATTGTTCCTTGTCTGGCCTACAGGGTCTTTAGAAAGTAGCTTGCCCCCTCCTCTTCTCTGTGGTAGCCCCTCAAATATTGGAAGGCTGCTCTCCTGTCTCCCCTGGTCCTTCTCTTCCCTAGACTAGCCAGACTCAGTTCCTGCAACCATTCATCATACATTTGAACTTCCAGTCCCTTTAATCAAGTCTTAAAGTTGCTAGGGTTGGAGCCCCCCTGGTATAGATGATTGTGGTGTCTCTCATACTGTGGCACTTTAGTGATACACAAAAAGAACACATAAAGCCTTGTTGCTTTTTTCTGCCTTTTGTGTAAGAAGAATTAACAGGACATTTGTTGCTGTTGGACAGTGGTGGCTAACCTTTTTGGGCTCCTGTGCCTAAAATTGTGCATGCACCAGCATGCACACACTCGTGTGCCAGCACCCAGAATGCAATGCGTGCCCCCTCCCCATGCCACCTGCACATGCACAATCCCCACCCTCACCCTCTTACCTGCACTGCGCCTCACAGCTGATTTTTCGGCTGGTTTGAGGCCTTTTTTGGCCTCCAGAGGCTTGGAAAAAGCCTCTGCAAAGCTTTTCAGGATGAATTATAGGCCCGTTTCATCACTTCCAGTATTACAGGAAGTGACGAAAGGGGCCTATAATTTATCCTGAAAAGCATTGCAGAGGCTTTTTCCAAGCCTCTGGGAGGTCAAAAAAAGGCCTCAAACCAACTGAAAAAAAAATCAGCTGTGAAATAAGTTTGCCTGTGGCTCACATGCTGGCACAAATGGCTCTGCGTGCCACCTGTGGCACACTTGCCATAGGTTCACCATCATGGCTGTAGGATGTGGATGGATATCAGGCTAAAATGCCTCCAAAATGACAAGACAAATTCATGGAATTAATATCTTTGTAGATCTTTGTGTAAGGAGAATCTAACATTGGGCAACAGGATTCAAGACAACTAAGAAAGATTTCTGGGTTCTGTTAGACACAGAATCCTTTGATAAATCACCCAGCAATTTGTGGGCTCTTAAATATCACCCAGGGATATTTAATATATTTTATCAGCAAACAAGTTTCATTAAACTTTGGAAAGCTTGTTTCTATATAAATACACCCAAAATGGTGTTATAAAAGTAGACAAAAAACACTGTTACGGAACTGAAATCTCTCTGAAGTTGTTTTCTTGGGACAGTCTTTGTTTTAAAGATTTTTTTAATAAAATAAAATAAAATTAGTAGATGCAAATATAGCAAAGATATAAGAAGATGCTAAGCCCTCACATTTTACAGAAACCAACCCAGTCTTTCTGCTATAAAGTCCAAGCTTCTATCAATATCCTCTTGAGTAAATTTGTACTAATTGAAGGTGCTTAGTGAGGTTTAAATACTGATCCTGACTCCTTTGCTTGGGTAAGACACAATTTATTACTGGAGTATTTGGGAAAATATTGAGATATTAGGCGTACAGTATTCTTCCTCGTATCCAGCAGAGGGTGATATTTTACAGCATGACTGAAAATTTTTGAGGAATATTAGCACCAAATGCCATGTTTTCTCCTTTCAAACAAAACTACAGAATCGAAACAGAATAAATAGACATCACTCTTTTAGATTCTTGTTTAATAGAAATACAAACTTAGTGATTGCCATCGAATAGAGCTGCTTCCATTTAAGCCCATTAAACTAATGGATTTAAGCCTACACGAAGCTTCTTTTGATAGAAAGTCATTAAGATAAACATACACTTAAGCATACAGTGAATACATCCAGAAGATATTACTGGTGAGAAAATACAGATAACTCAAAATGATCCCCAAATTGTATCAAGCAACTCTAAGTCTTACTCACTTGTATGAAGTAAATAAGAAGTCACCCCTCCAGACAGAACTAGACCTTACAGTCTCCTGCTGATTGGCCTAAAGTCATCCAATCCTCGTTGACGCCTAAGGTGGGTGTTCTGTATGCAAATAACTGGTTTCAAATAATACATTCTGATTGGTTACTTAGAACGAAAAGGGATTGGTTCAAGGGATTTGGTTCAAAAGAACACATCCCTTGCAGCCGCGGAAGGCGGCACAAAATCAAACAATTTGTCATTTGGCTACAAGCCGGCCGGGAAAAATGTCATAAAGAGAACCGCGCCGGCTTTGAAGCAATGTTCCTTTTTCTACACTCTTGACTTAAGAAATAAAGACTTTGCTGTTGTGAACCGGTCTACTTGTGTTTTCTGGACAAAACACATGGCGACGAAGGATGGGATCGTCCTGAAGCGCGAGGACCGAGCACGCGGTGAGATGAAATTCCAGACGAACAACAGAATGGCTGGAACAACGGCACCGCCCGCACTTTTTAATCCCAACGAGGAGACTGGGATTCAGTATGCAGACGCGTTTCCAGATTACCTGAGGCAATGAAGAGGAGGACAATCTCAGAACAAACGCAGAAAAGAGCCGTTTTTCTAAAGCACTGCGGACGACCATTTCAAAATGGCAAAACAGCCCTGGCAAGCCCGAGACATTAAAACAGTTAACCTGTCGAGCCTCCAGAAACTATGAAAAACGCAACGAAGCACGCAACGAGGTTCAAACCCTCAATAAAGACGGCAATGAATTCTACCGGAGAGACAGAAAGAAGGTGAGACGGTAGCTGATTTCGTCGCCCTCTCCGAACAGATTAGGGGGAGATGCGGAATTGTTAAACCTCGATGAGACTATGAGAAGACCGAAATGATCTTGGGACTAAGTGACTCAACAGCGCAAAGTAAGCTACTGAAAACAAGCCTAAAAGTAAACCTTAGTTGAGGCCCTCCGAAGCCACAGCTGCTGAGCCGCGAAAAAATCGGGCCGTTACATGAAGAACAGATGAACACCAAGCAGGGATGAACAACAACCCGCTGCAAGAAGGAACAATCTCCGTTACCACCCACCACGAAGACTATGGCGAAGACGTCCGAGTCAGACGACGGAGACGACGAGGTCCACCGCACGTGATGACCGGCAAGAAAGAGGCGGAAGAAATTTTTGGCGGGAATGCGCTGCTGCGGAGGAAGTCACCGAGAGGGAATGCAGTTTCTCGATGCCATCTGCAGAAGTTGCAACGAAACGAGGGCATATTCGAGAAAGTCTGCAGGAACAGAAAAAACTACGCGTACGAGAGACGCACCAATTCCCCCAACCGAGCCGAGCTCCAGGCGACGGGAAGAGAAAGTGGCGCAAACCAAGGCAAACCGCAAACAAGAAGAGAATCTACACATCAAACTGTTACAATTAGCGGACGCTAAGACGGAAAGCGGAAAGAAAAGTTTACCGTAACAGTAAGAATTGAAGGGAAGCCCTGCGAAATGGAAGTGGAACTCGGGATCTTTCTATCCAATGGTCTCGTGGAACACCATAAACACAACTAGTTCCTGATTCCGACGATCAGAAACTAAAAAAGCAGCGGCTAACACTCAAGGACTACCAGGAAAACCGATCCCGGTAGTTGGCATGGGCCAATTCAAACTCTCGTACAAACAGCATGTCGAGGGTACTTCCGTTGACGATAGTCGACCGCGATAGGGCCGAGCCCTCCTGGGCATCGATGTTCGCGCTTTGGGCATCGGGATGACCGGATAGACGATGATGCACAACCGACTGGGAGGAGACCTAATCGGGAAATTCCAAGACGTTTCGACGGCTCACTTTGCAGAGTTACCGGGGAACCCATTTCTTTGCAGTCTAGACCCACAGGTAGCCCAAAAGACTAAAAGCCAGGCGCAGTTCCGTTTGCTTTAAAAGCAAAGATTGAGGAACAGCTAAATTAAACTAGTAGTCAGGGTGTGCTAGAGCTTGTGGACCATGCAAATGGGAAACGCCGATTAGTCAAACCTATTAAGCCTGATGGGTTCAGATCCGAATTGTGGTGAACTACAAAGGCGACCCTGACACGCCTACAAACAAAGCGCATACCCGGTGCCAGTTTAGTCCGCATTTGCAACATTCCCTGGGGGAGGGAAAATTTTTGCCAAAACTCGAGCCTGGGCAACAAGCATACCAACAACTCCCAGTAGACTCCCGAAACAGCGGAGGCACGACCACAAAACGCGTACTGGAATCTTGGCGGGAAACAAGCCCACACCAAACATCCTGTCCCAAGAATGACTACAGTGTGGTCGGATTCTAGCAGCCTACTCAATACACCTAATACACCGGGCGGGGAAAACAAATTTCCCATGCGTGACCTTTGAGCAGACACATTGCCAGCTAGCGGAAGAACCCGGCAACCAAACGTGACTGCCTACAGAATAGAAGAACCTTGCCCCGATCTACCCAGTCTCCGCGAATGAATGTCGCCAAGAGCCACGGCAAAAGACCCACTGACTTGCCCGCATACTTAACTGGGTAGGTAGAGCTGGCCGGAATCAAAAAACCGAGAACTTTAAACCTTTCGGACCAGACAAAACCGACTCTTCTAAGAGAAGGGATGTCTACTGTGGGCTGAGCGGCGTAGTTATTCCAAAACAAATTGCAAAACAAGGTACTCGAGCATGCTGCATTGAGGGAATCACCCGGGAATTGTTAAAATGAAAAGCCTTGCGAGGAGCTATGTCTGGTGGCGCGGGCATTGATAAGGACATGAATTGGGTCACCTCGTGCAACAAATGCAGGAGAGCCAGGACCATCTCCTCCAAAAGCACCCATAAAGGGAACTGGAATGTCAGGGGGCCCCTGGTCGCGGATCCATATCGATTTCGTGGGCCCTAACCAAGGGACACACGTTTCTGATTGTCGTGGACGCTACTCTAATCTGCTAGAGTAAAATTATGCCATCAAACGACAACAGAAATGGTAATAAGGAACTAGACAAACTTTTTGCAACCCATGGCCTGCCGGACGTACTAGTGTCCGAAAACTGGACCTCAACTAAACCAAGCCTACTATTCGAACATAACCTAGCCTCCGCTGGGTATAAGAATGCCCGATCAACAGCGCCGGCCCATCCGGCGGCAACGGTAGGCTGAAAGGAATGGTCAGGTTACCAAGGAGGGTTTGGAAAGGATGGAACTGGGGGGACGTCCAAATGCAAAATAAACAGGTAACTTCCCCGCCAACATAATACCACCAAGTACCCACAACCACAAAACCCCCATCCCAGAACTACTGATGGGGAGAAAACTCAGATCGCAGCTAGATCGGCTTTACAACCAAACTTCACACAGAAAACCCCCCTGACTCCTCTTACACGAGTCCAGGAGGCTTTCGAAAATTTGGCCGATTTGGTGTATGCAACAAAATCTTTACAGGGAGACCCATTATGGGTCACCGGACAAGTCACAGACTTAACGGCCCCCAAATATTACCGATTTTAACGGTAGAGATTGGGGCATAAGGGATGAAGCGGCAACATTGACCAGCTCCGGTCCCGAAATTATTAGAACAGGAAAAAAACACACAACAACAATCACAAAAAAACGACGAATTTCAAACCAAAGGAGGGGGGGAAAACGAAAAATAAATAAAAGAACCGTTTAAAGAACAATGCCTGAAAAACAAACTAATCAAAAGAGCAAAATGGAGAACTCACTGTTTGGAGAAAGTTGCGAGGAGAGTCCAGCCGAGGAGGCAGCCAAGCCGGCTCACCTGCCCGGAGGAAACGGGAGGGAGCGGCGAAGGCCGCCGCCCAAGCAACTCAGCGGCGGCATGATGAAAAGGCCTCACCCTCAGACGGTCTCAGAGAGAGCACAGAGAAACAGCAGCACCATCCGAACCGGTCAAAGAAACGCCACAGTAAGAAATGAACCGCGCAGGTCCAGTCGAGTCAAAAGAAGCCCGCCTACTTACGAGACTACGTCACACGTAAGGACAAACTAAAGAGGGAGGTGGTGTTCTGTCATGCAAATAACTGGTTATCAAATAATACATTCTGATTGGTTACTTTAGAACGAAAAGGGATTGGTTCAAAAGGAACCAATCCTGCAGCCGCGGGAAAGCGCAGCAAAAAAATCAAAACAATTGCATTGGCACAAGCCGGCCGGGAAAAAATGTTAAAAGACGGCGCAGGCTTGACAATGTTCCTTACTAAGAAATAAAGACTTTGCTGTTGGAACCCGGTCTACCTCGTGTTTTTCCGGACAAAACAGTGGGACTAGAACTTATGGCCTCCTGCTGATTGGCTTAAAGTCATCTAATCCTTGTTCACGATTAAGGCGGGATTAGAATTTACGGCCTCCTGCTGATTGGCCTAAAGTCATCCAATCCTCGTTCACGCCTATGGCAGGACTAGAACTCACAATCTCCTGCTGGCTACCCTGGCGCCTTAATCATTGGGCCAAACTGACTCAATTGGAAGATATTCTGCAATAACCTCCAAATTGCAAGCAGAACTCTGAGAAAGAGGGACAATTTCTGATTGTCATCAGGCAATATCGATGGGAACGTAGCAGAAATGCACAATGGTAGTTTAGAAATTCCTCCCTAGGAAAGTCAGCCTGGTTGCCTCCCTATTAATCATCTACTGGAAGGAGATAGACTTGCTATATATCAGAGAGGGCTCTGAGGGATGCAGAGTATGTTGCTCAGTTGGCTGGATGCATTTTGTCTCTCTGAATTGCATTTCTAATAGTTTTTTTTTTAATTACTCCAGTTGTTGAGGCATGCCTTAAATAATGGGATGATATGGCACAAATAAATAAGCATTTCATGCTTATTTATTTTCTTTGTGCTATATCATTCCATTATTTTCTTCCGATTATTTGACTACAAATAAGCTAGTCATACAATATGAAGGAAGTAACATTCTAATTTCAGCATCTCTATTAGTTCCCTGGAAAATCCTAGAAAAGATCATGAAGGAAGAGCTTGTGAGCACTTAGAAAGAAACCAGGTTCCATCACTGGAGGTTTTCAAGAAGAGACTGGATAGACATATATCCAGAATGGTATAGGGTCTCCTGCTTGAGCAGGGGGTTGGACTAGAAGGGGAATGGGACAACTTGCAAGGTGTCCCACAGCGAGTTGGCTGTGGCAAGTTGACCATGGTGAGTTGGCTTGGTGAATTCTCATAGACCTAACTAGAAGACCTCCAGGTTCCCTTTCAACTCTGTTATTCTGTATACTATCCTTAAAAATAATGAGAGACAAGGCTTTTTGTTCTATTTGACAAAAATTAGTAGACAAATGGAATGCTGTGGATGTAGTGTACCTAGAGTTCAATAAGGTATTTGGTTTGGTTGACCATAGCTGCTTCTCATAGCCATGAAAAGAAGCCAAGAAAAGAAAGACTAAGGGAGACATGATAGCCGTGTTCCAATATTTGAGGGGCTCT
Source organism: Laticauda laticaudata (assembly GCA_004320025.1). Classification (NCBI taxonomy): domain Eukaryota; kingdom Metazoa; phylum Chordata; class Lepidosauria; order Squamata; family Elapidae; genus Laticauda; species Laticauda laticaudata. Next base: position 60,631 of record BHFT01037103.1, read on the forward strand.
GACAAAGATGAGGGGGTCAACCTATTTTCCAAAGCACCCAAAAGCAAGACAAGAAACAACAGATAAAAACTAATCAAGGAGAGAAGCTCTTGGAGGCTTCCAAAAAGAGACTGGACAACCATTTGTCCGAAATGGTATAGGGCGTGGCTCTTCAAACCTGGCAAGTTTAAGACTTGAGGACTTCAATTCCCAGAATTCCTGAGCTAACATGACTGGAGGAGGAATTCTGGGAGTTGAAGTCCACAAGTCTTAAAGCTGTCAAGTTTGAAGATCCCTGATATAGGGTCTCCTGCTTAAGGAGGGGGTTAGATTAGAAGACCTCCAAGGTCTTTTAACTCTTATTATTCTAGGTTCTATGTTCACCTTCTTGATAAAATGAAACGATGTGGAATGGATGGTCACCCTAACAGATGGATCTGCTGTTGGTTGAAGATACAAACCCAGTATGTGGTCCTTAATAGATCTACAGAGGGAAGTATGCAGTAGGGTATATTGGGGTTCTGTTCAGAGATTAGTGCTCTTCCATATTCTTATCAATGTTTAAATGAGAGGATAGAAAGGGTATTTCACAAATTTGCAGAGGAAGAGCTGGAAGGAGGAAAGCCAGACTGCTAATACCTCAGTACACAAAGTCAACATTCAAAGGTTCTTGATAGACTGGAAATTTGGTCCTGTCCAACAACATGTGGTACGAGGATGAAGAATATAAGATTCCGTACTCATCAGAGGTGGGTCTTCAGCAGATTTTGACCAGTTCTGGAGAACTGGTAGTGGAAATTTTGAGTAGTTCAGGGAACCTGAAGCCTTCCAGATAAATGGTTGTCCAGCTTTGCTTGAACTCACCCAAACATGGGGAATCTACCAACCTCTGGATTTATGCTGCAAAATTGCTCTTACTCTTAGGACATTTTCTTGACTATTCAGGTGGCAACTGCCTTCTTGTGTACTTTTAAGAACTGTCATACTACGCCCTGCCATGGGGCATGCTAGACCTGTTGACCATCTCATGTTGAGACTTAGAAAGGTTATCAAGGATTTTGAAAAGTTGTACCATATCTCTCTTCCATCAACTTGTTATTTTTATTTATTTTATTTATTTTATTTATTTGATTTGTCAATCATTTACAAGATAATAGGTATAAGTATAAACTTGAGTAAGAATACAGGAAATAGGTACAAATAAATGGAGACAATAGGATAGGGATGGTAGGCACGATTGTGATTGCCCCTTACAGACCTCTTAGAAATGGGGTGAGGTCAATACTGGATAGTTTGAGGTTAAAGGAGTGGGGGTTAGAGGATGTAACAACAGAGTCAGGTAGTGTGTTCCAGGCATTGACCACTTTGTTGCTGAAGTCGTACTTTCTGCAATCAAGTTTGGAGTGGTTTACATTGAGTTTCTATGTGTTGTGTGCTCTTGTATTGTTGCGGTTGAAGCTGAAATAATCATTGACTGGTAGGACATTGTGGCAGATAATTTTGTGTACTATGCTTAAGCCCAACCATTGGCTGGCAGTTTAAGGTTGTCCAAGCCCAAAATGTCAAGCCTGGTGATATAGGGTATTCTTTCAGGAACATATATTTAGTATTTTTTTGCTTACTTTAACTCATTCTGAGTTGAGTTGTATTTTTTTCTCTCTTGGTAAACATGGCCTTTTTCTGACCTCTGTATATGCATCCTTTCTGATTGTTGCATGAGAAGGAAGGAAGGAAGGAAGGAAGGAAGGAAGGAAGGAAGGAAGGAAGAAAGGAAACCAACCTCAAGGTTGGTTCAGAAAGTGTTGCTTTCGTAGTCAACGGTTCCATTTACGTCCACTCTTCTTTTCCATGAATAGATGATCATTAGGCTAAAATTCTGATTTCTTGTGGGCTCCGTTAAATCATTGGGAGCACTTGTTGGAATGGGGGGATGTTTTTAGCTTAAGAAAAAAGAGAATTAATAGAGGGGAGAGACTCTAACTGAGGTGTTGCACCACAAGTGGTTGTTATGAAAGGAAGGACCCCATTTCCCCCCTGCCTTGAAAAGCCTCTCACAAGCTATTATGTTGGGATGTCTTTTTCTCAACAGTTGTCACCATGGTTGCATGCAGCTACATCATCTGGACTAGGGGGAGAACAAGGTGTTTTTCACAGCCAGAGAACTGGAAAAGGACACAGAAGCTCAGCTGGGGGTGGAATTGGAGACAAATGTTATTGGGACAAAGAGCCAAGGCAGGGAGGTGGGAAGAATTATAGCAAGTGGGAAAATGACTCTCTTGTCACACTGGCAGAGCTGTAGTGTTGCTAAGAGGAAAGCCAACTTTGCTCTGGGTTCAAGGGAGCTCTGCAGATCCCAAATGTAGAAAGAAAGCTACTAACAAAGGCCCAAACACACAATAATGCCCAACCTCCTAAAAGTTGTTGCAATGGAGGAAACCTTGAGAGTAACTGTAGCATGTCTACAACTAACCTCCCCTCCCTTGGTAAGTTTTTGACTCTTCAGACATCATTTATTTATTTATTTGATTTGTCAATTGCTTACAAGATAATAGGTAAAATTAAAAACATAGTTATGAATACATGGATCCATACATATAAGAAAAATAAAAGAAACAATAGGACAGGGACGGTAGGCACGTTAGTGCGCTTATGTATGCCCCCTACAGACCTCTTAGGAAAGGGATGAGGTCAATAGGAAACAGTCTAAGGTTAAAATTTTTGGGGTTTGGGGAAGAAACCACAGAGTCAGGTAGAGTATTCCAGACATTGACCACTCTGTTGCTGAAGTCCTATTTCTTGCAACCAAGTTTGGTGCGATTAACCTTGAGTTTGTATCTATTGTTTGCTCTTATATAGTTATGGTTGAAGCTGAAGTATTCATTGACAGGTAGGACATTGCAATGTATGATTTTATATACTTAGATCAGACCAAAGGCATCATAGTCCTAGGTTTTCTAGGTCTAGAAGTTAGAGTCTTGTGGCATCAGGTATTCTACAATGAGTAGAGGAGTGGAGAAATCTTCTTGTAAAATATTTCTGGTCTCTCTCAACTGTGTTAATATCAGATACATAATGTGAGTTCCAGACTGATGAGCTGCATTCGAGTATTGGTCTAGCAAATGTTTTGTATGCTCTAGTTAGTCATGTGATATTACCAGAGAAAAAGCTCTTCAATTCCTTTTTCAGAAAAGCTGGATATTTACAATAGGAAAGAAAAGGGAAAGAGAGAAGAACAGGAACAGTGGCTGTGAGGATCACTTACCAGTCACAACCAGTGGCTATGAGGACCAGTTCCCTCCTTTCCCCTCCCTTCTCTCTCACCTCTTCTTCTCTCTCTCTTCCTTTCCCTCTCCTCTCCCTTAACCCTCACCCTTTCCTTTCCTTTCCTTTCCTTTCCTTTCCTTTCCTTTCCTTCCCTTTCTTTCATTTCCCTTCTCTTCTCTTCCCTTCCTTTTGCTTTCCTTTCCTTTTCCTTTCCCTTTCCTTTCCTTTCCTTTCCTTTCCTTTCTCTTCCCTTCCCTTCCTTTCCATCTTCTCTTCCCTTTCCAGCTTTCATAATATCCTCACAGAAAGCATTCTGGATTTCTCTATTCAAACTGTCTCCTGTTTTCAAATGCTGACTTTATATTTAATTGAAAGACACATCATCCAAAGTGCTGGACATTTCATTTCATGTCTCCCTCCTCCCCACTTCCCCAAATTCTTGGCTCCTGTCCCCTAAGGATGAGGAAAGAATGTGTGTGGTAGCAGAATTCTAAAATTTTACAAGGTGTACTGAATTCAGTTTGGAGGCACAGCAAGACTCAGCTATGAAGACAAATGTCAGAGGTCTGGCGTGGAGTAAAGATTTATTTGTAACATTTGCAGCAGGCATAGATCTTCTGTATCTTACTAAGCATTTACACAGTTGCTCTCATTGGATTTCTTCTACTCACAGTGCCTTCTCATTAATTCTTCCCTGCTACTTTCCTAATCTATTCACGCTAACTTGAACTCCTGAACTTTTACTTGCTTTGACCTGGGATAGGTCATGTGAAAGGTGGACCTTTACGCCAAAATGCTCCTTCTCCCCCACCATCTGCTGGATCGTGAAGTGTTCCTAAGATTCAGTGTTTAATCTAAGAAAGCTTTAGTGAAGTTGGGTTTATGATGAGTTTATGATAAGACATGATAGCTGTCTTCTAACACTTGAAGGGTTGTCACAAAGATGAGGGAGTCCACCTATTCTCCAAAGCATTTGAGGGCAGGACAAGAAGTCATGGGTAGAAAATGATTAAGGAGAAACCCAACCAAGAAGTCAGAAGAAATTTATTGAGAGTAACAACTATTAATCAATGGAATAGCTTGTCTCCTGGAGTTGTAGGTGTTCAGTCACTGGAGGTTTTTAAGAAAAAAACTGGACAGCTATTTATCTGGAATAGAATAAGGTCTCTAGATTTGATCTGAGGGTTGGATCAAAATGTTCTGACCAAGGCTTCTGAGACTGTAATTATGCACACACTTATTTTAAAACAAGTCTTGTTTTATTGCAACACTGGGAATTATTTTCATTCCCAACTGGTAATGAATCTCAAACAGTCCCTCAAGATAAGCACCCACCTTTCTTTTCTGTCAAATGCTACCAACAACAGAACTGTCAAATGAACTAGAAAAAAAACCCAACCAAAGTACAAAGAGCTTCAAGAATGAATCAGAACCAAATGAATGACTTTGCTTCCTGCAAAGGTTTCATCATCTTGGCCTGTCCTTCATCCCTTATGGGAGGGGCAATCACCTCCCAGCCTTACTCTCAAGTTGCCCTTTTTGTCTCAGCTGCTCTTGCCTTTGAGCAGCTCTGCGCACACGTGCACTGGGAACAGGCTCCCCTGGTTCCCCTGCCTTGCTACTGCCAGACTCTGGAGGCTCCGGTGTCAGCACATAACTCGAAGATGGCCCTGGCCCCATTTCTGCAGCAGATGCAGGACCCTCATCCGAGTCCTTTCCAGACTCCCTGACTGGTCCCTGTTCTTTCCCACTGTCCTATTCGGCTGCCATCTGCACAGGTGCCAGTGAACCACAACACAAAAGATCTCCAAGATCCCTTTGACACTATGTTTTTATGGCTATGCAAGGATATGAAGTTATGGAAATATATGGTAGGGATAGGCAACATCAGATCATCAGGAAACTAGACACACAAATTATAATGAACAAACAAACAAATTAATACATAAAGTTCAATAGCAAAATTCTGTTTGCTATGGGCGTATTACTTGGAACCCTCACAGCACAGTTGTTGAGTGAACCACTATGGGGCATCTTTATCAAAAACCCTAAGTAACACTAAATTTTTGGACAAAAATGTCATAAATTGTGAGTGCGGGATGCTGAAGGCCAGTTGCCAAGTGCCCAAAACAGGGGGTCAGGGTTATCCATTGGAATTTCAGAACTGGGCCGGAGGTGCCTTTGGGTGGGTTTGTCATCATTTCAAATGGTTTCTAAGCAACCAGTCATAAGCTGAAGACTAGCTGGATATTACTAGAACGCTTCTAACATGTATCTTTTGCAAGGCTTCCTCTATTTTCCCCCATTTTCTTTCTTTCCTTTGCATTCTAATATTCTTTCCTTCCATGTTCCTTACCCTTTGGCTTCCTTCTTTGAGCTATCTTTATTTTACCTTCTTAAGACACAGGATTTTTTTAAAAGAACCAACCATTTTTTAAAAACTTTTTCTGAAAAGAGAACCCCCTTTCTGGAGTCTCCCAACTGACTGAGAAACTGTCATGCCCCTGTCAGAATCTGATTTTGAGAGGGAGGCCAAGCAGATGACAGGGAGTGGGAGTGTGGCTTCATTGTGGAAGAAACTGGGGAAGGGCACAGTCTGGCTGGGCAGAGCAGGAGAGAGGTAGAGCAAGGCAAAGAGAATTTAGAGGAAGATCCAGGCCCACCCTCTCTTCATCCTAGGACATGCAGGGAGAAACAGAGAAGGGAGCAATGTGAGTTGTATGGCTTACAGGAGAGGAAAGGGCCCTGATCCCCTTCATTAGCTGCACCTCAGAACACAGTGTTTAAAAAGGGAGTTTGTGCATAGCAACTTATTGGAAACAAATCATGTGTTATCTTGTTTTGTCGAGGCTTATCTGGGTTCCTGGCATCTTCCCAACTGTGTGTGTTTTCTTGGCCTCTGAAGTCTGCAACTCCTTATCCTGCCCTGTCCAGTTAATTTCTGCAGCGTGGATTGTGTGGATTTTTATTTACAGTTTGTATGTACTTTGTTTTCAGACTGAATTTCCTCCACTTAAAGGCTGTTCCTGGGAGAGGTTTTTTCTCCAGCTGAAGGTAACTGGACATCAGGGACAAAGTTGGAGGTATTAAAAAGACTTTTCTTACTTATGCAACTGTGTTGCCTTGGTGCCACACCCCTTTGGGTCATCACAGAAACTGTCCCCAGCTATACAGGTAGTCCATGACTTACAACAATTAACACTGTAACATTCAAAGTTACAAAGGCTCTTTAAAAATAGTGACTGACAATCATTTATCACACTTATAACCATGGCCATATTCTCAGGGTCATGTGATCAAAATTCAGATGCTTGGCAACTGGCGTGTATGATGGTTTCAGCCTTCTGGGGTCACATGATCCCCTTTTGCAAACTTCTGACAAGCAAAGTCATTGGGGAAGCTAAATTCACTTAAAAATGCAGTGATTCACTTAACAAATGTAGCAAGAAAGACTCCCCTAACAAACTGCTCACTTTGCAGCAATAAATGTTGAGCTCAATGATGGTCATAAGTCAAGAACTAGCTGTTTTTCCCCTGCTGCTCACTTCCTACCCATTTTTCCCGAAAATAAGACCCTGTCTTATAATTTTTTTTTTGCCACCAAAAAAGGCACCAAGTCTTATCCACTGACTAACCTCACTTGCGCGCATTGCTCCCAGCCTCCTTTTCGCTCTCCTTTTTGCCTTCAGGAACTTCTTCTGTGGCCAGCAAGGCTTTCCTGAAGGCCTCTGCAGATGATAGCAGAGCTCTGGATCGATCCAGAACTTTGCTATCAGCTACAGAGGCCTTCAGGAAAGGCTTGCCAGCCTTGTTGGCTGAAGAACAAATAGGTGGATTTTTATTTACAGAAATTTATTTACAGATTTTTATTTACACAAAAACCAACGGTTTAATAATACCCTTTTTCAGGAAAAGGAAGGGGACAAAAGAAAAGAGGAAGCCAAAGAAATAAGGAGGGAAGCTGTGAAATTCTTGCTCATTTATGCCAAGGCAGATCTCTTGTGGAGACTCCTAAGCCAGGGCTGCCACATAGAATTAGCCCAGCTGGAGACAGCCTCCCAAGCAAAAAACTATGATCAGGAATAATTACAGAATGCAACATCAATTTGATGGAAAACTTCGTTTGACTTCTGATGTGCTTCAAATCCACATCGATTAAACACTTTTGGGCATACGATTTGGCCACAGAAATTTAAGAAGAGACTTTCAAGGGCCTTTGTAAAAGACAGTGAGCCAAAATGGTCTCTGGGTACTCCTGACAATTTGCCCCCCCCCCCAAAAAAAATGAAGNCCCCCCCCCCCCCAAAAAAATGAAGTGATTGATTTCTGCATTGAGCAGGAACCTTAAAACCTCAGGCTGTAATTTGCTTTGGAAACTGCTGGCCAGAAAGTACCTTTGCCCCATCTTGATCGCATGTGGCCAGGAAGAGAGAAAATGGAAACCTGCAATTTTTGGTATATGTTAAAATATGTGTCCTCTCTATTTTAAATCATTATGCTCAGGCTAGGATCCTGTGAACCTCAACTGATGTATTTATTCTAGTTTATTTTGGTAAAAAAAAAAAAAGTGATGTTTTCGGTACTCTGATTCCAGCCATAAGAATGTAAAGTACATGTAAAGTACAAGACAACATTCAGCAGTTTTAATGAAGGATCAATCAATCAATCAGAATAGAGCTGGAAGGGACCCTGGTGGTCTTCTAGTCCATCCCCATGCTCAAGCAGGAGATCCTATACCATTTCAAATAAGTGGCTGTCCAATCTCTTCTTAAAAGCCTCCATCGATGGAGCATCCACACCTTCTGAAGGCAAAGCTATTCCACTGGTTAATTGTCCTCCCTGTTCGTAAGTTTCTTCTTAATTCCAGGTTGCATCTCTCCTGTATTAGTTTCCATCCATTGTTTCTTGTTTTGCCCTGTCTGGTGCTTTGAAAACGTCACCACATTGTATAGCTAAAAGTCTGTAGAGATTCTTAGTCATCCAGGCCATGGTTCTCCCAAAGGTGCTTTTTCAGGTCCAGTTCTGAAAAAAGCACCTTTGGGACATTGGAACAGGATTCATACTTTAATAGAGAAAATTCTTAGAGTGAATATAAACAGAAAATAGAGACTTTTCTTATGGGTTTAATGGAAAAAGACTGGGGGGGGGAGGGAAAAACTGGAACTTTAATGTTATACATGTTGATGGCAGCAAGACTAGTCTGGCACAGAAATGGAAGGTCACTTCGATCCCCACGAATGGCTGCAAAAACAGATGGAGTTAGCAGAGATGGCTAAATTGACTGCTTTGATCAATGGAAAAAATACAAATTCTTTTATTTCTACTTGGAAACTGCTTCTAGACTTTGTGGTTTGTGAGGTGGAAACAAAAATGTAACTTTGATTTTGGATTTTACCAATTACATAGATTTGTTGTTATAGAAAAGGCCAGTTTAAAATATCCTGTAAAAGTGAAAAGTTGAGATTTGATGTTAATGCCTTATTCGACTACACCAAAGCGAGTTGGAAATCAATGCCTTTTCTTTCTTTTACCCCTTTCCTTTCCCCCCACTTTTCTCTTCCCTTTTTCCTGCCCTATTTTTCCCATTATTTACTTTTGTATCTATCTATCTATCTATCTATCTATCTATCTATCTATCTATCTATCTATCTATCTATCTATCTATCTATCTATCTATCTATCTATCTATCTATCTATCTATCTATCTATCTTCAAAGAAATAGAAGAGGATGCAACTTCCAGAAAAGAAAAATGGTCTCTTACATACATAAATAAATCAACTAGTGGTAAAGCTAATTTTTCCCAGCATTTTGGCAAGCAGAAAAGTGGAGTTAATAGCAACTGTTTGGAGGAGGTTAATGAAGCTATAAAAAGAACAAAGATCTTGCCACACAGGAAGAAAAACCAGATTAAAATGACCCTCCTGTAGGGGAAGTGCAGCTGGTACAACCTGCTATTTTGGGCTTCGTGTTTTCCTTTCCATGCCTTGCTCACTGGTTCTGGAGACGTTTTCAAACACCTGAGCCTAAGGCTGGGCTGGTTTACTTTCAGCTTTTCATTTCCTATGAACGACATAAGGCCAAGGCAAAGAGATGTGCTCTTCTCAACCAGGCCAGGTAATTACATTTCTGGTTGGAAGAAACAGATCAGGGGCGGAACTGGGCTGATGTCAATAAAATGAAATCAAAATTGAGTTGGAGAAGTGAAAAATGCACTGGACAAGATGCTCTGGGTAGGTTGGAGTAAAACTTAGGAAGACCAGCTGGTCAGTAGGAATGCTAAATGGTATGGATGTTTATATTAGATTTGAACATTGGAAATACAGTACTGTTTTCTCCCTGACATAGAATAATAAGATTGGAAGGGTACTTGGAGGTCATCTAGTCTAGTGGTCTCCAGCCAGTGGGTGGTCTGCGAGAAAATTTTGGTGGTCCGCAGAGAAATGTCAACCCCAAAGCAATTAATCCAGGCTGCGCTGCCCACATGGCCAGCGGGAACACAAGGCTTGCATCACTTGCACTGTGAACAACATGAGGTAATGAGGGGAGGGGGGAAAGGGTGGAGGGGGGCAACTTGCCCCACTCGCCCCATATGCCTGGCCTGGCCACCAGGCTGCTTCTTTCCACTTTTTTCTTCTTCTGCTTTTGGCTGCATGCAAGGAAATCAGCAGAAGTTTTTCTTTCTCTCCCCCCAAATCCACCAGAAATGAGTCTTTGGGACCCTGCAAGGCATCCTGCTCCAAGAGGCTGCACCAGCAGAGTCTCACAAAGACACATTTCTAGCAGAGTTTGGGGGAGACTTCTGCTGCTTCTGCTGCTTTCCTTTCATGAAGCCAAAAGTCTCTCTCTCCCCCCCCCCCCCAAGATGGTATCNNCCCCCCCCCCCCCCAAGATGGTATCCTGCAATCCCAAATAAAGAATGACCAATCAGTAGGAAAAATGGGGTGGGGAATTTTCCTGCAGACTTTTTGGGGGGATTTTCCCAGGGTCTCTGGTCTGTGGGATTTAAAATTATGAGTTTAGTGGTCCCTGAGGCCCAAAAGATAGTCCAACCTCTTACTCAAACCCTTACTCAAGCAGGAGATCTTACACCATTCCAGACAAATGGTTGTCCAGTTCTGAACAAATAAGTTGTCCAATCTCTTCTGAAAACCTCCAGAAATGGAGCACCCTTTTCCTGAGTGGGTCTTGGCACAAGCAGATTGCCAGAAATACAAAGTGTTAAAAATGTGGCCTGGGAAAACAATCTGGAAAGCATGTGTGTGCAAGATTGTATTAGGGTAGGAAGTTCTAAACCAAACATGAAGAGCTAGGGACTTCTTGGGAACATTGCTTTTGCTAAACTTCATGGAACAGAATCTCTTGATCAGATGGATGGGACACGGCAACCATTGTAAATATACAGTATGGAAGCTGTTTGCTGAATGCCCCAATTTTTACAGTGGGGAGGCTGTGTCAGCCATGAGTGCAAGAACTGATGGTAAGTCACTTTCTTCAGTGCTGTTGTAAATTGAAATGGTTGCTAAACTTTTGTGGGTCAAGGATTATTTGTAGTTATTACTATGTTTATTGGTTTTATTTCTTTAAATAGACTGATGAATAATCCGGACATATTTTGTGATGTTGGGATAACCTGGCAGCAAAAGGAGGTACTCCCAACATTGCTCATAAAAGAGAAGGAAGAAAAGTCTGAAGTCCTAGTAGTTTAAACCAGGGGTGGGCTTCAAAATTTTTAGCAACAGGTTCTCTGTCCAGTGGCTGGGTGGGTGTGGCCATGGTGGGCATGGCCTAGTCAGCCTCTTGCACCATGGGAGGGGGCATTGTCACCCTCCCTGGGCTCCTTGATTGTCTGGGAAGGTGAAAATGGTTTCCCTGAGCTCTGGAGGCTCTCTGGAAGCCAGAAACGGGCCCATTTCTGGCTTTCTGGAGCCTCTGGGATGCCTGTTTTCTGGTCTCCCCAAACCTCCATGTGGGCCCTGCACTTACGTGGGAATGAGCACCGGTTTTGGGAAGTCTTCTCAGTTGAAGCTATTCTCCTTGGTTTGGACATAAATGATCCACCTGAAAATCATTTGGGGGTACTGGATTTTAGGGAGGGCAGGATAAGAAGCAACGGGTGGAAACTAATCAAGGAGAGAAGCAAACTAGAAATAAGAAGAAATTTAGTGATAGTCAGAACAATTAACCAGTGGAACAACTTGCCCCCAGGGGTTGTGAATGCTCCAACACTAGAAGTTTTTAAAAAGATGTTGGATAGCCATTTGTCTGAAGTGGTGTAGGGTTTCCTGCCTAGGCAGGAGGTTGGACTAGAAGACTTCAAAGGGACTCCAAAGTCCCTTCCAACTCTGTAATTCTATACACACTGTATATCGGACATTAACACAATTGAGTGGGTTCAGAGGTATTTCTCAAGAAGAGAACTCCACTCCTCCACTCACAATAGAATTCCCGAAGCCTAGAGGCATGAAATTTTGGGCCTGGACAATCTGGAACTGTGCCACCTGCAGTCCGATCGAAGCATAGTTCACAAAATTGTCTGCTACAGTGTCTTACCTGTCAGTGACTACTTCAGCTTCCACCACAATAACACATGGGCAAACAATAGATACAAACTCAAGGTAAACCACTACAAACTTGATTGCAGAAAATACGATTTCAGCAACAGAGTGGTCAACGCCTGGAATGCCCTACCCAACTCCGTTGTTACAGCCACAACCCCTCACAGCTTCAACCTCAAACTGTCTACCATGGACCTCACCCCATTCTTAAAAGGTCCTTAAAGGGGGCACACATAAAGCGCACCAGCATGCCTACCATCCCTGTCTTACTGTCCCCATTTATTTGTATTTACTTCCTTTGTTTATGATGTTCATATTTATGCAAACTATCTTGAACATGTTTGACAAACAAACGAATAAATATTCCAAAAATTTAGCGAAAGCAAGGGCAGTCAAGGCTGGATCAAATCAGTCCATCCTAAAGGAAATTGAATCATGACTATTCTTTGGAAGGACAGATATTAAAGCTGAAGCTCTCACCAAATGGCTCCTTGGAGAAGACCCCCATGGTGGGAATGATGAAAGGCAAAAGGAGAACAATGGAAGGCGGAAGATGAGATGGTTAGATAATGTCATCAAAGCAACGAACATGAATTTGGACAAACTCAGAGACAATAGAGGACAGGAGAACCTTACATGCTGTGGTCCACAGGGCCGCAAAGAGTTGGACGTGACTTAGCAACAAATCATTATAGTTTTTGTTAGCGGATACCCAAATGCAACTCACTCCTGGTTTGCGTCTTCCTCTTTGCCATCCCCATTCGGCGTGGACTTCCTCAGTTCTTTTATCTCCAACCTGCAAAAACCCTTTTCTGAAGCAGCCACTTCAAAGGCTCCTGGTCTGCTTACATCATAAACATGATTTTCTTCTGCCCTCAGGATACTATCAATCCAGAGGGGAGACACTGGGGTATTGTTGTCAGCAGCACAGATGGCTTGAAAGGTATACATCTATTCCATGCTGCCCCGAGCCGTTTCAATGTGGCAGAAGAAAACTCGGCTTTTGAATAAGCAACTTGTGAATGGGAGGAAGGAAAAAAGCAGATGAAAGCCAGCAAGTGAGGAAGAAACAGGAAGCACCTGGCATTCAAAAGCAATAATCCAGGAATTTCGGCCTTCTCTTCCCCAAATCCACTTGGGAAAAAAGGGGTGTATCAAAAATACCCTTAATAAATGCACAAGGGAAGGATTGAATTGTGGTGGTGACTATAAGGTCAAATACCAACAGAACTTCCAACTTATAGAGATCAAGGAAACATTGTTAACCCAAATGTTTAATACATGTTCTCGGCGAAATTGCTTGTACTGTTAATAACTGTTTTTCCCCCTTTGTATAGATGCATCATGGATATATATGCCTTTTCATCCCCTTCCTCCCTTGCTGTAATTTTCTTTATTTGCAAAGTAGCCTCAAGACATTTCTTTTTTCTTTTTGTTTAAAAAAAAAAACATTTCTAAGAGGTCCGTAAAGGGCATGCATAAGTGCAACATCATGCCTACCATCCCTGTCCTATTGTCCCCATTTATGCCTACCTATTTCCTGTGTTCTTACTCATGTTTAAACTTATACCTATTATCTTGTAAGCAATTGACAAATCAAATAAGTAAATAAATAAATAAACAATAGCGATAGATTGCAAGCCATTTGACACAAGGGATGGGAGTAATTTTTTCCCCATGGTATTTTAGGAAACGCAAATGAAAACAAAATTTTTGATTTGGCAAGACAGCTGGGAATATGAACAGATCCTGTGGGAGATTACCTTGCTTAAAACCCAGGGAGTCTGTGTGGATTCCAAAATATTCTTGACTCAGTGAAAAACCCTTTCTCCTTTTTTTCCTCAATTTATTGTGAATATGCAAGTAATGCTTCAAGTCAAACTCAGCAATAGGATTAAGATATGTAATTATTTTAGTTGGATAGATTAGGCATGAGAAATTATACAGGTAGTCCTTGATTTACAAATATTTGTTTAGTGATGGTATGAGGTTATAACTGCATTGAAAAAAGGGCCCTGCAATCACTCTTTGGTCACATGATAAGTTTAGCAACTGGCATGGCTTTTTCAATGGTTGCAGAATCCTAGTATCACATGATGGCCTTCCCAGCCAGCTTCCGACAAGCAGCATCAATGGGGCAAACCAAATTCGCTTCATGCTTCACTTGACAATTACAATGAATTGCTTCATAGAATCAAGATCACGTGAGCACTTTACATCCTGCCTTACTAATTACTTATTCCACCCTTGGAATGTTGCATTTGGCCACCACAATATAAAAACACGTTGGACCTCTGGGAAGAGTGCAGGAGAAGAGCAACAAACATGATTAGGGGTCTGACGGCTAAAACATATGAAGAACAGTTGCAGGAACTGGCTAGTCAAACGAAAGAGAAGGACCAGGGGTGACAGGATAGCAGTCTTCCAATGTCTCTGAGGCTTCCACAAAGAAGAGAGGGTCAACCTATTCTCCAAAGCACAGGAAGGAAGGACAAGAAGCAATGGATGGAAACTAATCAAGGAGAGAAGCAACCTAGAACCAAGGAGAAATGTATTGATAGGGAGAATAATTAATTAATTGAACAGTTTGCCTTCTGAAATTGTGGGTGCTCCATCCCTGGATTTTAAAGAAGAGATTGGACAACCATTTGTCTAAAATAATATAGGGTCTCCTGCATGAGCAGGTTGGACTAGAAGAGCACCAAATTCCCTTCCAACTCTAATATTCTGTCATTTACCACCCCTGTCTTTGGTGCCTGATGTATTGTATTTTCTCCATCAAATGCCACTCCCTCTCCCCCAAAATGACTTCAGATGTATTTATTTCTGTTTTGTTCTCAACTGGATTCAACTCTTGTTGTGTTCTCATTGGTCTTTGTTGTCCACAACAGCCCCCATCTCTGAAATATGCTTATTTTTATATATATTTTTAAGAAAAATCCTGGTGTTTAGATGGTTTTCCTCACAGGTCTGGAAAAAAAAAGAAAAAGACACTTAATAGAATATCTCAGTCCCATTTCCACTGGCTTGGCTTTTAATGTATTTTCTGAAAGGCTTGAGTGTTCTGCTCCGGAAACTCACCTGAAGGTTTTTGATCTGGGAACCTCATCAATCATTAATGAAAACAAAGTGACGGATGCATAAACCCAAGGTAAAACTGCTTGAAATTTTAAACAAGCCAACAGTGAAGGAGAACAATGCATTTTATCCACCCTGGCTCATGCTTTATCTTCCAGAAGTTTGGCAATATATATAGTATATTGCCAGACTAAAGATGTAGTATTGCCAGAATATATATGTAGTATTGTAGCTACAACTTTAAAAGCACTACAATGACGTGGGATAATACCCGGAGGAAGCTGAACTGCATTCATGTAAGTACCCGCGAAAACTTCTCATATATATATAATATAATACTATATTCATAAGTACCTATTATCATACTATCCAATAGTACCCTATATAGATATATACATATATATATATATATATTATATTTGTTTTTTCAAGCTTTCGCGGTACTTACATGTGTGCTGTTTAGCTTTCCTTCGGTATTATCCCACGTCATTGTAGTTCTGTTAAAGTTGTAGCAACGTTTCAGCAGAATCTCATCTGCCATTCATCAGGCCTCTGTGTGGATGTGTGTCTCACATTTCCTCTGTTTCAATTTGAGGCTGGTCTATTCTGATTGGCTATTAACCTGGGTCTGTCTTCATTGGACTTGGAGTTTGATTGATTGTGTTTCTGGTTTCTTCTGTCTGTTTGTGCTTGATTGGTGGCAACACTCTGTTTTTGATGTTGGTATGGGCTTTCAATGCAGCTTGCTCGTGTGTGAAAGACGGCTGCTATCATTAGCAAGCTGGTTTCACCTGGGTGCTGGTGGGGGGGTTTTGAGTTGGAGCTAATCAGAGGGAGTCTGTTGTGCCCAGGTGTTTTGCCTGGCTTGTGTGTGGAGATCTTTCTATTTGAGAGTGCAGGCTTCCAAATGATTGAACGTCCTGCTGGGATCATTCTTTCTATTCATGCTGTCAGGTCTCTTTTTCAACTCTCTATGGCTTCTCTGATGATTCTGTGGTTGGTTTTCTATAGTGGCTAGGTTTTGGTGCCATTGAAGTTGATGTTGTGACCTGTGGTTTTCATGTGTTGGACTAGTGAGGAGGTGTGTTCCAGCTTTTTTACTGCTTTTTGTGTATCATCACGGCGGGTACTTATTCTTTTATTGGTCTGGTCCCAATGTATTGTGCCGGGCATGATGTACAGGAATTTCGTATATGCCTTGGTTTCCAGGTCAATTTTGTCTTTGGGTTCCTCAGGATGGCTGCTATTTTTTTGTCTGTTTTGAAGGCAGTCTTGATGTGATGCCTGTGTAGTATCTTACTGATTTTATCTGAGACTCTTATTGATGTAGGCAAGACAGCTGTTCCATAGTCTGTTGGTCTTCTAGGTTGCTGTTATGTCTTGGTTGTGTTTTTTGTGGATCAAGTTGGTGATTTTGTTTTTTTGGAAGCCATTGGCTGTCAATACTTCAGTCAGGGGTGCATAGTTCAGTCTTTATATGTGTCTTGTCTGCCAGGCGTTTTGTTCTGGAATTAGGTGTTTTCGCCATGGAATTTATCTGCTGGCGCATGGTGGTGGTGGGAACTTGGATGACAAGTAGCCGTTGTGTGTGTTTTCTCTTCGCGTATATGGGTGTGTCCCAGTGTGCCATCTGTTTCTTTGTAGATTAGTACATCTAGGAATGGTAGTTGTTTGTTTATTTCGTTTCCGTGTGAACTTGATTTTGGGGTGTGTGCGTTTTAGGTGTGTTATGAAATTGTTTTAGGTTTTCTTTTCCATGGGGCCAAATCACAAATGTGTCATCGATTGTATCTTATACCATAGTTGGGTTTGTGGCGTTTGGCATTAGCCAGGGCTCTGGATTCGAATTCTTCCATGAACAGGTTGCTATGGACGGGTGACAGTGGTACCCATAGGGGCTCCTTCAATTTGCTTGTATCTTTGTCTTATGTATGATTAAATATGTGTTGTTTAGGCAGTGTTCTGTTAGTTCTACGAGGTCTTTAAGCTGGTTGGTATTATTTTTATGATTTCAAGAGTGTTCTATTTATCGGGACTTGAGTGAATTAGTGAAAACCACGTCAAACTCTACAAGCAGATTCTTCTTGTCTATGTGTAGATTCTTTTGATTCATTTCTAGAAGTGATATGACTTGTACACTTTATTGACGAAGCCGTGGTATTCAGCATGGGCTGTAGTTGTTTTTGCTAAGTACTTTAAGCTAGGTTTTGTAATGGTGCTCCTATGGAGCTGACTATGGGTCTGAGAGGTATGCTTCTCTTGTGTATTTTTGGAGACCGGCCTATAATTTGGGGCATCTAGAAGATTTTTCTCTTGGGATGCAATTGTTCTGTTGGATTTCTTTGACTATATGTGGCTGTTAATAATTTTCTTCTTGGTTAATTTTTTTTCTAGATTATGTGGTTGGTCTGTGTTTATAGGTTGTTATGTGGAGTCTCTGGAGTAGGTCTGTAAATTTTGTTTCATAGGTCTTTCTACGCATTTAACTGTGGCATTTCCTTTGTCTGCTGGGAGTATTATTATGCTGTTATCATTTTTCAGGTTTTGTAATGCTCTGAATTCATCTTTTTTGCAAATTATATTTTTGTTGGTTTCATGTGCATAAGATAGTGAGTAACCTGGCTGTCTTATTCTGTCACTTCATCTGTATATAATTTGGTTAGGCTGGATTCTACTGCACATATGTGGCATTCTGTTGGGATTTCTTGGGTGCCATGGCATAATTGAATCCTTTGGATAGGACATCTGTTCTGTTTTGTTGAGTCTTCTGTTGGAAACGTTGTATATCATTGTTTCAGGTGTTTGTGTGGGTTATTTGGGAATTTTCTTGTCATTTTCTAATTTTTTTTAGTTTCTTTGAGTAGTTTATCACTTTTGTAAGTGCTTTTCAGTTTCACAGCTCTCCAAAGTTGTAAGTTGCTTTTATCCTATCCCAAGTTAGAGGGTGATTTTTGCTGCTCAATTCCAGTGTTAGTGCTAGCAAATCTTTGTTTAACTGACTCTAATTGGAATCTTTGACTGTGAACTTCATTTCTGAGCCAATTCTGTTCTTTTCAGGATAATTTGGTAGCTTGCTGTGTGCTATGAAATGTAATTTGAAGCAGGTTCGTGATTACATTTTGTCTCTGCAGCTGCATAGGAATTTTAGTCACCATAGTATTCCTGCTCTTTTAACTTCTCAGATGCCCAAATTATACGGTCCTCCCAAAAATATACCAAAGAAGGCATACCTCTCAGACCCATATGCTCTGTGCGTCATATGCTGTGTTGCTTGATTCTATGCTATGTGTGCTTCAATACCTAGCTACATATTAGCGCAAAACACACTACAAACGTCACCACATGCTGAAAAAAAAAAAAAAAAAAAAAAAATAAAAAAAAAAAAAAATACATAAAAACAAAACATCGGCGCTCTCATATGTAACAAACTTCATCACCACTTCCTAGAAATGATCAAAGATCTACACCTTAGACAACGAAGATCTCTTGTTAATGTTTTCGACGTGGTTTCACTATTCCACTCACAGTCCCGAAAAAGCGAACACTTTTCGAAACTCATTCATAAAATAAATCCAACAGCTAAACACCTCATGGAAACTTAACAGAAGAACACTGCCTAACCAACACATATTTCATATACAAAGGACAAAGATACAAGCAAATTGAAGGAGTCCCTATGGGATATGTTATGCTGGGAAGAAAAGAAGCTGAGCATCTTGCACTGTTGCAGAATCCTTCAAGATGATATGGTAAATGGCGTGACACTCCCAGCAGAGGCATCTGTTGAGATACTGGGTCAAAAAGTCAAAATGGCAGCCAGGACTATGTGATTTAAACCCCGCTCCTTCTTTTTAAGATGGACTGGGAGTGAAGATACATGCAAGAAAAAGAGCAAATTATACAGATTAGCAGTTACTCCAATTAAATGATGAGCTTCAAAGCCACACTCCCAAAACTAAAGAGGATTTATTTGAAGTTAACATTCTCCATCCGGCACTAACCTGGGTGTAGCCAACTCTGAGATACGTAATTCACTGTCACCCTTGATCCTATTTTTTCCCTCCACCCCTCTGGGTATATCATCCAACGAAACATGTCCATAGCCAAGAGTCATCAATCATGCTCTCCAATTAGATTTTTTCTCACAGAAGCCTCAGTCATCTAATCAGTCTTTGAAGAAAATATGAATGGAATATACTTTCGATTCCACACTATTGCCTGCTCTTTGAAACTCCACCCCCCCTTCTTTCTGTTGTCAACTATAAAACGTATTATTTTATTATCTATTATTGACCTCACCCCTTTCCTCAGAGGTCTGTAGGGGGCATGCATAAGTGCACCAACATGCCTACCGTCCTTGTCCTATTGTTTCTTTTATTTTTATTTTTCTTATATGTATCCATATATTCATAACTATGTTTTTACTTGCACTTATTATTTTGTAAGCAATTGACAAAAATTAAAAAATAAAATAAATAAATAAAAGTATATACAGTATGTTTTATGAGTTGACATCTTCACTGTTAGGAAGTTTCTTATGTCCAGATTGCTTCTCTCCTTGATTAGTTTCCATCCATTGTTTGTTGTCCTGTCTTCTGGTGCTTTGGAAAATAGGTTGATCCCTTCATTTTTGTGGCAGCCCCTTAAATATTGGAACACTGTTATAATTATAAAGAGGAATTTTCTGACAGTGAGAACAATCAACCAATGGAAGTTGTGGGAGCTTCATCACTGGAAGCTTTCAAGAAGAGATAGGACTGCTATCTGTCAGAAATGGTTTAGAGTTTCCTGCTTGGGCAGAGGATTGGACTAGATGACCTACAAGGTCCCTTCCAACTCAATCTAATCTAATCTAATCTAATCTAATCTAATCTAATCTAATCTAATCTAATCTAATCCCATCCCTATATGGATATTTTTAGGTTTCCCTAAAAATAAAGTATCCCTAATGGGATATTTTTAGGTTTTCAACAGATTCTGTTAACGTAGCTTTACAATGAAATTAATGTGAATGCTGACAGCTTGTGTTTTTGTTTAAGCTACTCGGAGGAACTAACATCAAGTCTGACTCTGCCTGAGGCTCTTTTGATCAGCCAAGCTTGCCCTGCTTCTCTTTCCTGCCCCAAAGTGGGGTCAGACCTGATGTTAGTTCTTCTCCCAGGTAGTTTTAACAAGAAGCACAACCTCGGAGCAGGAACATGATCTTCATTGTAAAGTTACATTAACAATTAATCTGTTGCAAGTCTGAATAGACAACTGTAGCCAGCTCAGGAATGATGGAAAGTAGGGTCCTAGATTTAATTACCCCAAATGAAAATACATTTCAAGACTATAGGCCCCGGTCTGCTTTCCTACTGGTCATTTCTAGAGAATTTTAATAGTTTTAGCTCTTCATTTAGCCATAGCAAGGAGTATCCATGTCTATTTTGGAATTGTCTATGTCATCTCGTAAATCATTCCTATGCCTGTTTCTGAGTTGCCATAAGAAAGGGGGGGGGAAGGCCTGAGGGAGCAGTGCAGCAGATAAAGACCAGAAGCACATTCCACACTTGTGCAGATTATAGCCTAGGCTACTGGATCTTCTTCCCCGGGAGAATCCTTCATTGGAGAGTGTGATTGATGACACAGGCCATGAACGTGTTTCATTGGAGAATCTGAATTATGACACACCCTGGGGAGGTAGGGGGAAACAGGGTCATAGGTGATTAGGGCAATCGTCGGAACCCTGGCAGCCTGGTGGCATCCTTTCCACATACATGTAATAATGATGGCATACATGTAACCAGATTTCATGGTATGTGGGAATGATTTTGGGAGGCAGGAGAAAGAGCAACCATGCTGCGAAGAGTTTCCCAGCCCACAGAAGAAGAGGAGATGTGGGAAGCATGCCATGGGAAGTGTCTCAGAAGAGACTATTCTATTCTATTCTATTCTATTCTATTCTATTCTATTCTATTCTATTCTTCTGGTTAAAGACAAGGGGCAGAAGTTAGAGAAAGAAAACTGAATGTTTTTATTAAAAACAGTAATGGTGTATAACGACAATACTATATGATATCATAAGTATTACAATATTTTTATAGTGCTAGCTATGGTTCTCATTCTTTGTAAATAACAGACTTGGACAAAATGTAGTATTCAAAAATGTTTATGTATACATTTTTTTTAAAAAAGTGTGGCAAACAATCATAAGACACTTTTTTTCAACACCATTGTAACTTTGAACTAAACGGATTGTTGTCAGTCAAGGATTATCTGTGCAAGAAAAAAGTAGACAAAGAAACAAACAAAATATTTATGAATTGAACTGAAGTTTCCAAAGGAAGCATTTTGAAACTAGCATAGTTTCTTAGATAACTTGGTTGGGAAGATTTGCCTTTCTGAAGGGTGATGAGTGAGCACAAATAGCTTCTCTAATCTACCTCAAATTGTTCTCATAAGTGTACCATGAAATAACTAAGAGATTTATTTATTTACTTGAGAAGGTGGGACAGAAGTGGCTATCTTGAATTGCTGGTAACAGATGGAGCTTCTTTTGAACCAATAGAGACAACACCTTGTTATCTAGAGGCCTGTGATTTCTTCTCCCTGACATTTCTGACATCCGTCCTTTTTAGGTAAGATATTTTTCTTCTTTTTGTTAATAGCTTGCAAATAGTAATCATTCCATCAGAATAGAGCTGGAAGGGACCTTGGAGGTCTTCTAGTCCAACCCCCTGCTCAAGCAGGAGAGCCTATACCATTTCAGACAAGTGTCTGTCCAGTCTCTTCTTAAAAACCTCCAGGGATGAAGCACCTACAACCTCTGAAGGCAAAGCTGTTCCACTGGTTGATTTAAATAGCAATAATGTCAAAAACAATGATTGTTCTTACCACTTTTTAAAAATGTGGTAAATTGTTTGAGAAATGGTACAATATCCCAAAAGCAAACAAGCAAGGAAAGAAAGCAAGAAAGCAAGAAAGCAAGAAAGAGGAAGGGTGGGAGGGGAGGAAGGAAAAAAAGAGAAAGAAAAAAGAGGGAGGGAGGAGGGGAAAGGAAAGAAGAAAGAAATAGAAAGCAAGAAAAAAGAAAGAAAGAAAAATAAAAAAGAAAGAAAGAAAGAAAGAGGAAGGAGGAAGGGAAAGAAGGAAGAAAAAGAGAAAGAAAGAGGGAGGGAGGGAGGGAGGGAAAGGAAAGAAAAGAAGAAAAANGGAGGGAGGGAGGGAAAGGAAAGAAAAGAAGAAAAAAATAAATAGAAAGAGAAAGAAAAAGAAAAAGAAAAAGAAAGAAAAAAGAAAAAGAAAGAAAGAAAGAGGAAGGAGGAAGGGAAAGAAGGAAGAAAAAGAGAAAGAAAGAGGGAGGGATGGAGGGAGGGAGGGAAAGGAAAGAAGAAAGGAAGAAAAAAAGAAATAGAAAGAAAAAGAAAGAAAAATGAAAAACAATAATGTTTCATGCCCCTTATTTTAATATTCCTGTTTGAAAAGCAAATCTTCTCTTTTCCATAATTTGCTGGAAAGGGAATGGAAATCAGATTTTTCTCAACAGCCCAGTCCAGATTAACAATAGTAATCTACATTTTTACCTAAAGTGGAACAGTTTTAAATTTTTTGATTTTGGAACTCTGCAGTGGCGTTTCTCACCACCGGAGGGCATCAGCAGGTGAAATAATATAAAATTCTTGAATTTATTGCAAGAGGTTCCATTATCCACCCCAAATTATTACATCACTGGTTTGGGGAGAGTTTTTTTTTTAAAAATTGTTGATTGTTTATTTCCTTTTTGAGCCATAATTGTTTTCCACTTTGGATTTTCCTGTTGGAAGGAAGAACTATTCATTTCCATGTTCGAGACGAGGCAAATATTTCTTATGAATAGGCATAAAATTTAATTAAAGTAAATGTTCCTTGGTTCCATTGAACTATTTCGTTTGCTGTTCCATGAATATAATTCAATTTTCAGCTGGAAACTAAGTATTTTTGGGTAACAACGGGAGGACTTACAGCAAAAATAACTTGAAAGCCAAAGTTTTTTATACAGATAATCCTCGATTTACGACCACTGCTGAGACCAACATTTATGTTGCTAATCGAGGCAGATGTATCCCAATGTGATGACCCAAAGGGGCATGGCACAAAAGCAAGAAAGTCATAAAAGTAGGTAGAGTCCCTTTAATACTTCCAATTTGGCCCCCAATGTCCAGTTATCATTGGCTGGGGAAAAAACTCTCCTAAGAACAGTTTTTAAAGGGAAGAAATTCAGTCCAAACCCAAAGACCATATAGATTATAAATAAAAACCAACACAAACCACAGCTGCAGCAATTAACGAGACAGGGCAGGATAAGGAATTTCAGACTTCAAAAGATAACGAAACACACACAGTTGGGAGGATGCCAGAACACAGATAAGACTTGATAAACAAAGATAATTCACCCTTTACTTCCAGCAAGGTGCTGTGCACAAACGCCCTTTTTAAACCCTGTTTTCCCAGCTGCAGCTAATGAAGGGAATAAGGGCCCTTTTCTCCCCCGTAACCCATGCAACTCATGTTGCTCCCTTATCTGTTCCTCCCTGCATGCTGTAGGATGAAGAGGTGGTGGCCCTGGGTCTTCCTCTGAATGCCCAGCTGGACTGTGCCCTTCCCCAGTTCCTCCACAGCCACCAGAGCCACTCATCCACTCCTTGTCAGCTGCTTAATTTCCCCCTCAGAATCAGACTCCAACAAGGGCATGACACCCAGTTTATGACCTTTTTTGTCACAGCTGTTAAGTGAAACATTGCATTTGTTCAATTAGTAACACAGTTGTTAAATCAATCTGATTTCCCCACTGACTTAACTTGGTCACTAAAGGTCATTTTAGGAAGCTGAAGCCATCATAAATGTGAACCAGTTGCCAAGCACCTGAATTTTGATCCCACGGCCATGGGGATGCAGCAATGGTCATAAGTGGGGAAAAATGGTTGTAGGTCACTTTTTCCAGTGCTGTTGAAACTTTGAACAGTCACTAAATGAATGCTTGTAAGTTGGGGACTATCGGTATTTGAAGCCTACATTTTCTTATGCTTCCATGATACTGATCCTTACTTAAATCATTGCCAATAATCTCTTGTATCTGGGATTTTTTACAAAAAGGTTTCTGTGTGGTTCTGTAGCATTCAGAGCAAAATGTTTTGTAAAATCCATTACTCAATGGATTCTACATTACTCAAAACCTGTTGTGGCCCGCTAGCGGCCAGTGAAGTTAGCAGTAGAATCAGACAGTGAGGAGGTTGGGGAGAACATGGGCCAGTCTTGGAGTCTGGGGAAGGCTCAGATGAGGGCTCTGCATTGGAGGCAGAGATGGGGCCATTTCTGGCCTTCCTGAACTTCCGGTTCAGGGGTGACCCAGGGTGGGATACAAATTAAACACAGTCACAAAAAACAGGTGAAGCCCCTTTTATTCCTTCACTTAGCTTCCAAGCTCCAAATATCCTTGACTGGAGACAAAAAAACTGCCACACAAGCAATTACAAAAAGGAGGAAATGCCGTTTAGAGTAAAAAATAACACAAACCAAGCAAGATAAGGGCTGGAAGACGTCCACAAATACATACTGGGAAGGACACCAAACTCAGAGAGGAACCCTAAACTAGAGATATTTCCATGGTTTGTTTCCAGCACTCACCAGTATGCACGTCCATCCTCTTATCCAGTTGTCACAGCTGCATCCCATGAAGAGGATCAAGGCCCTCTCCTCTCAAGTAGACCACGTCTCTACCTGATCCTCTCTTCCTTGCGTCTCCTAGGATGGAGAGGGGATGGGCCTGGGTCCTCCTCTTGATTGCCCAGATGGCCTCTGCCCTTCTCCAGCCTCCTTCACAACCTCCAGAGCCACACTTCCACTCCCTGTCGGCTGTTCCTCCTCTCCCTCAGGGTCAGTCTCCACCAGGGGGATGACAGGCCCATTTTTCACCCTCCCTGAGCCTCCGCGCACCCCCTGCACTTACCTGCATCCAAAATGGGCTTCATGGGGACTCCTGGAAAGGGCAGGGTTCAGAGGTGGTATTCAGCAGGTTCTGACAAGTTCTGGAGAACTGGTAGTGGAAATTTTGAGTAGTTCGGAAATGCTACCGCTGGTTGGCCCTGCCCCTATCTTTCTCAGCCATGAAGGGTAATGAAGTGGTTATGTGGCAGAGATTCTCATTTCATCCACCATTGCCCACTTGGCCCATAGGAACAAAAGCACCCTGTAATTTCTGGTGCAAGAAATAGATTATCTAGAAAGATTTGTGAGTGGTTCACAGGCCTTTAACCTTCTAGGGAAGGAGGGAATCTTACACTTGCTTATCTTCCTGGGAAGAAATAATCAGACTTGACTCAATTAAAGAGTTTTTTAAATGGATAATCCACAGATTTATTTAGGGGCAAGTGGCACATGGACTTACATGTTGAACAACACAGATTTCCCAGATGGATAGCAACATTTTGTAAAATACCCTTGTCTATTTCAGTAAGGGCTGACTTGAAAATCCGAGAAGTCCTTCAAAAGTAGGGTTGAACTCAATAAGCATTTGTTACAGCATCTTTAGAGTCAAAGAAAGCCTTCATTTGAAGTCTAGTGTAAATAGTAAGCACACATGTAGGTGGGAATTTTCAGCCTTATGGTTTTTTTTCAGGAGTATTAATCTCTGATGCTCTAAAATCATAAATCATACATTTAAATCTACCCTCTCACAATTGGTATAGAATAGAATGAGCTGGAAGGGACATTGGAGGTCATTTAGTCCACCCCCCTGCTCAAGTAGGAGACCCTACAACATTTCTGATAGATGGTAGTCCAGTCTCTTCTTGAAAGCCTCCAGGGATGAAGCTCCCACAACTTCTGAAGGCAACTTCTGTTCCATTGGTTGATAGTTCTCACTGTCAGAAAATTCTTCCTTATTTCCAGGTTGAATCTCTCCTTGTTCAGTTTCCATCCATTATTCCTTGTCTGGCCTTCAGGTGCTTTGGAGAATAGCTTGACTCCCTCCTTTCTGTGGCAGCCCCCCAAATATTGGAAGGCTGCTCTTCTGTCTCTCCTGGTCCTTCTCTTCCCTAGACTAGCCATGACCAGTTCCTGCAACCATTCATCGTATGTTTTCGTCTCCAGTGTCCTCATCATCTTAGTTGCTCTTCTCTGCCCTCTTTCTAGAGTCTCGACATCTTTCTTATAGTATGATGACCAAAACTGGATGCAATACTCTAGGTATGGTCTTACTAAGACTTTATAGAGTGGTATTAGTACCTCCCTTGATCTTGATTGTATCCCTCTATTAATGCAATTTAGGATTGCATTGGCTTTTTTGGCTGCTGACACACACTGCTGGCTCATATTTAATTGGTTGTCCGCTCAGTGTGTTGCTAAGTAATGGCTGTTTGGCCCCAGTCAGAAAATTTTGTTTAGATTTTGTTACCATCAAATACTATAGCTCTAATTCATTTTTCAGCATAAACGTGTGACAAGCACTTTTCACAGAAATGTGAAGCCCGAGTAATTTTCTCCGGGTAAAGCTGAGGAAGTGATCCTGTATTTGTCATGCAACTCAAGCAAGTTAAATTAGCACAGGTTTTTGTGACTGTGGGAAAGGCATTTTTCTCCTTTATTTTTCTCCAGGAGAACATTTTTCTCTCTCTCCCCAAGACAAAATCCATCTGGAGGAAATAACATAGCGTGAATTTCAGCACGTCGTATGTGTTCGGCATTTTAGGAACGATGAGATGGTTGGGCAGCTTTAGCGATGGTGATCTTTTTTCTTAGAAAAACACTACCTTTCATACCACTGAATAATAATAATACTATTCACAGAAGTATCAATGGAGGCCTTGTATGTACTGCATCAGTCACTGAATAAAAAAAATTAAAAGGGGAAGAAGGATTAGTTGGAAGAGTCTTGTCTCCATCTTGACTGTACTTCCACCTCAAACATCCCTGATTATAGCCCACTGCTTTGTCTGGAAGTGCGGTCATGTGCCCTACACAAACATACATACTTACACACAAACACTCACATGCACACGAGTACCCAGAGGGGCTTAACGGATGTGAGATGGACAAATGTACCAGCTTGATGTCTGATAGACACACATTTTGGACTGACAGGACCTCCATTGCAGCCATTCTGAGACCAAGCAAGCACCCATGGCTGCCATTTTGTGTGATGGCTCCATAACGTTAGTTCTTTATTGTAAATTAATTTACCACACCAAATATTGGTGCAGACTGTTAGCAAATTAAGGAGTTTTAGGGAGGGAAAGGCCCTGGAAGCTCACAGTTCTTTCTTTTTTTAAAAAAAATAAAGTTTTATTTGGGTTTTCACACACAAAAAACAAGTAAAACATCTGTTTTGAAAATAGCATGGTCCTGGGTTGAATTTCTTTATACAGACACAAAACTCAATTTCATGCTCCTTTTTGTATGTATTCTATTGTTCCATATGTTATACCTTATTTTGACATTTTCTATATAGTTTTCCCCTCTTTTTAATTTTTCTCAATTTTATTTGATTATCTCATCTCAATTCAATTCATTATATTTTACTTGTCCTGTTCTGTGTTCAATTTCATATTAACTTTTCTCATGAAACAAATTTTCTCTATAGTTACTAATTGGAGTATGACACTTTTACAGCTTTTAATTACATCCATTTGACTCTTATTTAAAACTTCTAATATAGTACCTTTAAGTTTATGACTTCAGTTATAATATATAAACATAACTTCCCAAATTGAATTCTTCTTCGTACATTCTTATTATTACCCACATATTCTTTAAAAAAACGATGAAAGATTGTAAATATATGTTTAATTATAAATCCTCATTTCCATTCCAGTTCAGTTCTATCATTAATAATCATTTAAATCTTGAACATCTTTAACACTTCTTTTCAATTAAATATCTGATACTTCCTTAAAACACATATAATCTCCATTAATTTTTCCCTTATTCTCTTACATATGTTTTTAATAAATCATGTAAATATATTATTGTTTAATTTATTTATTGACAAGCATTCACTGAATTACGATAGCGTATTGTTATCAGACATTTTAATCATACATTGTTTCATATTTTCTAAAATTATGTTCTGCTTCTAATATAACCTACTATCTTATGTACCTTTGCAGAATCCCTTTTTCCATTAAATTTTTCACCCATTATCTCTAAATAGG
>BHFT01037105.1:0-29555 GCA_004320025.1 Laticauda laticaudata
GCGGGTGTCTTAGTGCTGTGGGGTGGGCGGCCGTTGAGACGGAGTGATTTTCTGGGCTGTCTGGTCGCAGCTGTGTGCGAGTGAGGGGTCTGTTGGCCATGCCATGTAACAGGTGGGGTGGCAGGGAGGAGGCTGGCCTGGTGTCTGAGTGGGGTAACCCTGGTACCTCGGTAGCCTTGGTAGTTGAGGGGCTGTTTGACCGTGGACCGGCTGGACATCCTGGGGTGGAGGAAGCAGCTCTGGACTGGGTTGGAGCCAGCTTCGGCTGGGCCTGGAGGGTGGTGAGGAGTGCTGTGGGATTTTCTCCTTCATCACCTGGTACTGGCCTAGGGCAGGTTCTCATGAGGGTCTTGGCTCGAGTACGTGACTGCAGGGCTTTGCATGGTTCGCGGGATGAATATATCACTTGTGGAACCCGAAATGAGAAAAGAGGAAGATTGGCGGCCTGGTCTTGACTCGTGTTGATCTCGCAGCCTGGGACAGTGTGGCTCTGGCCCTCGGCAGTCTGCCTCGTCTGCCTGCTTTTCTTGTGGGAGGGTGGAGTTGGGGTGGGGTGTGGGATGGTTCTCTGTCTGCTTCTTCTTCTTGCTCCATCTGCGACAGGGGATCTCCACATCTGTGGCATGGGGAGTGGCAGCTGTCGGTGGGGTTCTGCGTGGGGCCCTCCAAAGAAACCTGCCTGGACACGGTAAGCTGTCTCCTGGCTGGACAAGGACTGGCTGTCTTGGGCTTGTTTGAGGGAGAAGGGTTGAATCAGAAGTGAGCTGCTCCTGCGGTGGCGGCCTCACCCTCACAGGAAGCATGCATTGGCCATGATGTACATCTCCCCGGTCAAGTGAGCTTGACAGCTGGCCTGGCCAGATTTCCTTCCAGGTGCAGCTTGCCATACCAGGTGTGCATGTGCTTCCACCATCGCAGGGTACATCTGAAATTGTAGCAGGCTCTCTGCCTTGTTTCCACGCTGCCTGATTCCTCTTGTGTCGCGCTATAGCCTGTGGCTTTCTCTCACAGGTACTCATTTCCTCAGCGTTCCAGCACCTCCTCTTCGTGGTCCTCGGAAATGGAGTCCTGTTTTCCTCTCTCCTTTCCTTGCCTGCCTCTTCCTTCCTCTGGCAGGGCTTCAGGGCCTTCAGCAGCAGGGCTTTGAGGGCCTTGGGCTGGTCCAACAAGCAGCAAGCACAGCAGCAGCAGCAGGAGGAAACACCAGCAGCCGACCAGCACCGCTGAACAACTCAGCAGCACCAGCAGCACCAGCAGGAGAAACACCAGCAGCACACCCCGCACAGCAGCAAGCAACAGGAGAAGCACCAGCAAGAAGCAGCAACACAGCAGCTTCAGTCAGCGCCGAGGGGTTAGGATGGTGGTTCTGTCCTTCTTGCCAGGGCTGTGCAGTAGGTAGCACGGCTTTCATCTTCTTTCCCTGACTGACGAACCATGGTGTTCTTTCAAGATGTCTCTGGCAGCAGGTCTTTCCTCTGAATGCTGACTGCTTGCGAGCCGCATCCTTTTATATCCGCGGAGCTGATGCAATTCATCCTCCCCGCATGCGCAGTGACCACTTTTCATCTGCTATGCATCCGCTACGCATCTGCTATGCATCCTATAGGCGTCCGTGATGCATCCGCGTCATCCGCTACGCATCCGCTTCTTCCGCTACGCGTCCGCTTCGCTATTCTCTCCTGGAAGCCCTGTGGATGTATCATCTGCTTCCATCCATTTCCATCCGCTAGGCTTCCTACGAACATCCGCTTCCCATCCTCACTATGTACTACCCCCGTCCATTCCTTTCTGTTGTGGTCCGTTCTGTTTATGCAATTTTGGGGCACTTTTGAGAGCAGATAACAACGGATGGAGCCACCCCCAAAATTTTGCTCATCCAGTGTGTCCTTTTTGCATATGTTTTGCATCCTTCGGCCAGTGTGACCTAGCCTTTAATAAGCTAAGAAATTATTCCTTGCCTGCAGCTATTTCTGACAAGTATGGTATTTCTTCTTGCCAACTACATCCCAGTACATTTTAATCACCTAACACACCGGGATGGATTCTACCAGTTCACACCTATTCACTAGAACCGGTTGTTAACATTCTAAGCAGTTTGGAAAACTGGTTGTTAGAAGGAATTAGTGGCCTAATCCTGTAAGGAAGGCAGGAAGGAAAAATTCTGGTGTTGCTGACAGAAACTGCCTCGCCATTAACCCTTATTACATTCTTGGCAGGACTAGACTTCCTTTCTCAGGAACATCTCTTGAGTTTTTTTTCCCTCCTTTGCTGGTACTTTGCTTGTGTGGAGGGACCATTCAGAGTTAAAATGGCACTGAAAAAAGTGACTTATGACCATTTTTCACACTTACGACTGTTGCAGCCTCCCCACAGTCATGAGAGGCTAGGTGAGGAGATGAGTGCCTCAATGTGAATGATATTGAGTTGGCCACACCTATCCAATAATATGACCACCAAGCCATGTCCACCCAGTCACATGATCACCAAGCCACACCCCACAGAACCAGTTGTTAAAAAATTTGAATCCCACCCTGTAACATGCCATGTATAGGAGGCAAAGGGCATCCCTTGACAATGTATCATGGACACTGCTGGGACATAATTTTCAATTCAAATACATTTTTGACATTTAAGAGATTCTAGAATAATAATTAGAATAATTAGAGGATGTATGGAGATGTCAAGCTGTTTAGGAGAAATTATAATGTAGTAGTTAAGAGGCTTAATAGTATTGAATGTCTTGAAGAATCTCAGGTTCAAGTCCTTGTTCAATCAAAGCCAAAGACCTCTGAGTGATTTTGACAAGATGGCATTTCTCTGACCAAGCTGCCTCATACAATTTTTGTTCTGAGAGTCAAGTTTGGGGAAACTAACAGAGAGCCCATCTTGAGCTCTGAGGAGAAAGGCAGGACAGAAACAGAATACTAAACAAGCAAATAGAAGTATGAAGTCATGACTTACATAGTGCCAGACATACACGAGGCATTTGTAGTATTCCACTGATCAACCCAATCCACCAATCCACTCTTCTGGCTACAGAAAAACATGGAGATTAAATTGGTAGTCATTAGTGTTAGATCGTGGGACAGAGACTCGAGACCAGTGTGACTTTTCAGCTCTTTATTAGTTGTTCTGATTTCTGTGTGTTCTCCGAAGCCGTGGCAGCCCTTTAAATAGGGATTGCTCGTGGCTTGCCGGCCAATGACGGCTCTCTGAATTTCCCGCGATNCTCTGAATTTCCCACGATTGGCCTGGCCAATTGCAGTTGATTCAGAGTAAGCCAATCACAGTGTTTCCTTCAGCCAATCAGTTTGTAGTATTTCTGGACCAATCGGATTGGGGTATTTCGAGTATGCTAATATGGAACAATTAGGCTGCCATGAACTAAATACATGGGCAAGGTTCCGGGGAAAGGTCCTAGACAAGCATTAGTGATGTTGTCTAGCTATTTAGAGCTTATCTTCTGTCAGATAGGAGGAATATATTGTACTTTGCAAAGCAGGTATTATCCTCTGCTTCAAGGGCTGCTCGTTAATGATCCTCTAATTGAGGATATCCACTGTTTCAAAGACTGCCCAGTCCCAGTTCAATTCAAACATAAATGCATTAACCACTGGAGAGCAGCCAGATCAAATAATGCAGGTTACCATTTTACAATATCATAAAGCTGTTATCGAAACCTGCGGTCTTAATTATAGGGCTGGATTCAATGCTAGAAGTGTTTGTGATAAGATCTGCAGAGGTACCTTGTTGTTATCTGCACTGGTTTGCATCAGAATAGCCAGTTTTGTAAATTGACCTTAACCTTGTAAGGATTTGTGTACTGAGTAAGTTTTGAATGGGATTCAGAAAGCAAACTTCAGCAGAAAATAATACCTTCTGGGGAAACTACAATTCAAGGCTGTCATTCAGGAACACTCCACCAACAATTAATTATAATAATCCAAACTTGACGTTATCAAGTATGCATGACCAATGCCAACTCTCTCTCTCATCCAAATAAAGATGCTCTGATTTATGAGCCAAATCTGATAAATTCCCTATCACAGATGCTACCTAGTTTGTCTAATATCAAAGTCAGATATTGCAAGACCACCTAGGCCAGGGGTGTCAAACTCATCTTGTCATAGAAGCATCACATGGTGTATTGGGATTTTTTTCCCTTTGCTAAACTGGACATGGGCTTGGCCAGCATGTGATGTATCCAGCTCACAGCCCACAAGTTTGACAGCCCTGAACTAGGCCATGAACATGCTCTTTAAAGGAAGATATAGCTCCATTCAGAAAAGTCTTGCTTTTTCTGAATACTGAAGCCCATCTCTTAGACTCAAAAGCATCATCATCCAAATTTAGTTTGAATCATCCAAATTTAGTTTCAGTTTGTTCCAACACACACTTGGTTACTCTGGAGGCAGGCAAAGACTGAATGATTAATTATAATTAATGTAATATTTTTACCAAGTTTAACAAGTTTGGATCAAGTGATTGATTTAAAACAATTAATGACATGTTTTCAAACTCATGTTGGAATTTAGTTTAATCCCAGAAACTTTTCATACTTGGGAAAAATAAAGTATGTT
The DNA here is from genome assembly GCA_004320025.1 of Laticauda laticaudata. Lineage (NCBI taxonomy): Eukaryota > Metazoa > Chordata > Lepidosauria > Squamata > Elapidae > Laticauda > Laticauda laticaudata. Next base: position 4,581 of record BHFT01037105.1, read on the forward strand.
TGTGTCTAGCCAATCTGGCAGCTGACAAAGAAAATGAAACATCATTTTCTGTGATATTCCCAACAAGTGCTTTTATATGAAGCTCTTCATAACTTTACATGATCAATATTTCAGAAATCAGGATTCCGGTAGCACTTTTTCAAAATAATGAATTTTATTGAAGTACATAAGCTTTCCTAAATTGCAGCTAACTTCATTGAATGTTTAATATCAACCTGAATTTATCTCATACTTCATTCTTTACTCTTGATCCAAGTTTCACAAATAATACTGTTTCAAATTAACTCCTTAAGAAACATCAAAGTAATTTCCCAGGTCTATGGTATTTATAGACTTTATAGAGTTATAGTCATATTTTTGGCATGGGAATTATATTTCAGATTCCGTAGCTTATTTGACAATAATGGAGAAACTAAGGAGAATTTATGCTAGTATCAGTGAAATAAATATATTTTTACTTCAATGGACTGACATTTTGCTGACAGTAGCTGTGGGTGATAAAAGGATGATGTCACTAAATATTTTTCTTTATTGCTGCACTGACTATGTGTCATAACAGTTCTCTAATACTGTGATATTCTTACAGTTAAATGGGGGCATTAATTAGGTTTAGGTGGCAACTCTTCCAGCTGGCAGCATGTAATCTTTATAGATCTATATCTGGAACTGTCTGAAGTCAGATGATCTGTACCCTCTCTACAAAAGTTCCCATAGTGTGATGGACTTCATTCAGGGCTATTGACTAGACAGTAATGGCTAACCTTTTCGGAACACATCGCCAAAATGCAATGCATGCATGCCCCAATGCATGTGCACTTGACACCCTCATGACCCTCATGCCTGCACATGTGACCCACACATGTGCACCCCACCCCCCACAAATGTGCATGCAACCCCTGAGTAGTGTGCATCTCCCCCACACACAAACCCCCATGTGCCTCGCACCTCCGTGCATGCATGGCATAGACTTGAGGACCAGCTGGCCACGGGAAGCACGTGCACACAAGCATGGCAGAGCTGACCTGGGGTGATGTACCATGCGATTTAGATGATTTTCTGCTTTCTAGTTAATCTAAATCATGCAGCACAGCTGATCATTGCCCAGCTGATTGTCGGAAATACCATTTGGCCAAACCGGGAGCATTTTTTACTACCAGTTCAACTCAACTGGGCTGAACTGGTAGAATATCACCACTGAAAACATGTATAAAAGGGGTAGGGATTGGATTGTGATGCCATGACTATTATATTGTCTGGTTTGACACACACACCCCAACAATGACTAAACAGCAGCCCTCCCACATCATCTCTGCAACTGGTTGTGCCATAATGGACCTTCAGAAGGTTACTGTCAGGCATAGCCCAAGAATAAAATGGAACAATTCAGCCAGAGTTTGGTTTTTCTATTTGCTTAGATGTGGCAGACAGAATCTTGCCAGACTAAAGCTTTACTATTCCTAGCCTAACAGATATACCCAGGGAGATTCTAAGGAGTGGCTATTCTTATTTGCTTCCTCTGTTTCTTATCCAGCTCTGGGCTGGACTTCCTCTTGTCTCTTTCCTCTGTGGAATGTGCTCCCTCCTTCCTGGGAAACTACATCATTGTAGTCTATCACTCTGGGTCCCCCTCCATGGGTGCTATCTCTCACAGTTAGAGGTTGAAGGGGTCAATGTGTGCATATGAACATCACTCAGAATAGGAATCTAACCTGAGCAATGTTTGAGGAAACAATTTTTATAAGGATTTCTTTTTTAAAGGGGGATATTTATTTTCTGGAAATATGTTAACAGAGTGTTTAGGTCTGGGTGTACTACTTCAGTCAGGACACTTTCCTGTTAGGATGATTCTTCAAATATGGCTAATATTTTATTCTTTATTTACCAACATGAAGAAAGAGGATATGACATCATATCATAGAAACCTAAACACAGAATATCTCTAAACACCATCGCCTATTAACAAAGTCAAACAACACACTATGGAATACAGTATTTTTGAAATTTTCTTCATTGCTTATATGATACACACTAATCTGACAAAATACTTTATGGGGTTAAGCAAAGTCTAAATCCAAACTAGAAACCTTCTATTAGGAGGAGGCTTAAAAAAGCATGCTTCCCATGTGGGCCTGGTAAAAAAAGGCAGAAACTGAAATCAGCAAACAACAGCAACAATAGACAATGAGAAGAGTCATTTCATAACTCTCCTTAGAGAGTTACAGTCAAAACTAAGCCCAGAATTATGGTTGAATATTGTTGTGGTTTTAAATTAAAGCATCACATGACCAGATCCAATTTTTCAGCATTTTTGAAGCAGTGGTTAATTGAACACCATGGTTATTAAGCAATTTTTTTTCCCCAAGTGGGTATTTGTTACCCCAAACTGAATGTATCATAAACCAGAAATTGGCAAAAAATGTCAAAAATCATGGTCATGTGACTGCAGGATACTGCAAATAACTAAAAAAGTAGTCCGGTTGCCAAGCATCTAAAATGTGATCACATGACTACAGGGGAAGTGCAGCCATCAAAGCTTTAAAAATAGATTGTAAATAGCTTTAGAGGGGTGGGGTCCATCATAACTTTGAACAATCATAAAGCAACCAGTCGTAAATCAAGGACTGCCTATATCTATCTACCTCCCATTGTCCCTTTGTGAAAATTAAGTAGTAATGTGCTGAAGATTCAATGCCATTGGGTTTGGATCTGCAATGCAAAAAAGGTTTTAACTGACCTTACCTTGAGGCCAAGTTACTAAGGCTTTCAAATTCAAGGGTAACATTATTCATATGGCAAACTGGCAGTCTAATCTGTATTCCAGTTTTTAAATTATCATCAAATATTTTAAAACTTAATTCTACAACTGTGATACAAACCGAGTGTTGATTTATTATAATCCTCAATACTGAAAAGTACAGTACAACTAGTGCTTCCTCTTTTTTTCCTCCAAAAAGTAAGCAGCATTCAGTATTAGTCATCCTTTCAAGTTCAGCAAGATCAAATGTTTCTTTAATGTAATGAGAATGTTTTTCTACAATGCGATGTTAACGCTTTGCAGAATCTTCAAACTTTGGGCCTACGATCTGCATGCTGTAGCTTTGACAAATTAAGAAGAAATGGCAATAGATCCCTAGATCTGATGGATATATTATAGACAGATATTTGGGGTTCAACTGATTTATGAAGTTGACAAAAGATGCTGGGATTCACTACCTCAGCCTTATCCTCATTTAGGACTGAGATTAAAAAGAGCTGCTTGCCAGCAAGGCTGCTTAAATGGAAATGATGTGGATATGCATATTGGTTGGTTACACAGTCTTCACCAAACATGAATTATTGACTTTGCTGACTGATGAAAAGGCTGAGTTAGGTGGTACAGGAAAAGGGACCGAATTAGGATTAAGAAAACAAATGCAAATATCAGGACCAGAGATGGTATTCAGCAGGTTCTGACCAGTTCTGGAGAACCAGTAACGGAAATTTTGAGTAATTTGGAGAACCTGTAAAATCTCCTGGAGATTTTACAGTATCCTTCCCCTGCCATGCCCACAAAGCCACACCCACAGAACCGGTAGTAAAATATATTGAATCCTACCACTGATTAGGATGTATGAAACCTCAAGGAATCTGTTGAGAAGAAGCTGGTGTTGCCTCAATTAGGAGCGATAAACCAAGAGTTTACAGCTTCCTGTCTTTCCCAGGAGAGTAATCAAAGCTCATGGCTGAACCACATTATAAGCTTCAGCTTCTGGCAGGAAGGAAATCAAGGACAGGAAGGAATAATAGAGTTTTTTAAAAAGGAATCAGTTTATGGTCTGTATTTACTATATTTATTAATATCTAGAAGTCTTAGAAATTGGTGAGGCTTTCATGAATCCTCTTAACTTTATGGAGTCAAAACTATGAACGATGTCTTTTTCAATATCTCATTGTAAAGGAGAACTTAACATTTGAAGTTTGTGTCTTCTACAAAAATCTATAAAATGTTTTATAAACTTTTAACACTTTGGGATAAAGATGTAAGTAGAGTTAGCCAAGAAGATATTTGACATTCTTTTTCTACCTTTCCCCCCATGGAAAGAAAGATAGGAATCATAGAAGTAAAAAAGGGGGAAACCTGTTTTAAATGCAAACACACAAATCATTTACAATCTGGGTCATATTCTTGCTTTTTAATCCCACTCAGCTCCTTAATCCAGGGGTGTCAATCTCATCACATGATGTATCACAACTTTTCTCCCTTCGCTAAACCAAGGGCGGGCATGGTAGCGTGTGATGCATCTGGTTCACAGCCTGTGAGTGTGACACCCCTATCTTAATCTCTCCATCCCTTCCTTCTCTTTAATAGTGTCATTGCTGTATGTTGTTCCTTAACATTTCTTTGGAATGCATCCCTTCACCCTTCCCCTCATTTTTTTTTTCATTTTGTTATTCCCAGCTATAATATGACAATATGAATGCACATTCCAAGTTGACCTTATATGATTCAGTCTTATAGTAAAATCATCTGTTAAGACAGCTGATCAGATTGTCCAGGTCATGTGTTGTCAGTCTGAATATTTACATAAATGCACAGCAGACATCTCCCAAAAAAGAAGCATAGCCAAACTTTTAAATTTTCATACATCCAGATGTCTGATAATTCTTTGTTTCATTTTGGTTTTAAAAGAAAATTATAATTGGGCAGCCACCAGGAGTTGTAATGAAATTGGCAACATGCACACTTGATAAATTAATAAATAAAGACTGGTCACTTTCTGCTTCATTAGAAATAGAATTGCCACAGATCTTGTTTGAAGTTCTGTAAAGAAACCACATAATGTTAAGTGTTTCCCATGAAAACTCAGGTTAGCAGCTATATTAAGAATTGTGATAAATAGTATTATGATTTTAGTTATGTATTCATTCCTCATATTTAGTTAGCCATCCATCTCACAGACATGAAAAAAAACAACTCATAGATTACCTACCTCACAGTTTCCCAGTTATTACATGCTGTATATACAAATAGAAAAAAGAAAAAAAATGAAAGGAGCAAAAGAACTAGACAGAAGAAAAAGTGTAAAAAGACTGGAAGGGAGCAGTTGGATATGCACATAGGTCTATTCTATTGCCTCCTATTTAATTATATGATATTAATTATCAAATTTTTAATCAGAATCTATTAATCTCAAAATAAAAAAACCAAAAATGCTGAATGCAAAAATACTGCCGAATTGGAGAGGTGAACCCAGTGGTGGGATCAAAAAATTTGAATGGTGAAACATCTGGTAACTCCAAATCTCAACCACCAAATGCTTTGTCCTACACATTGGTAAAAAATAATCAGTACGCCAAATACAAACTAGGCGGATATGACCTCACTGATGACCCTCACACTGTGAAGGACCTAGGAGTACTCATATCTCATGACCTAAGTGCCAGAGCTCACTGTAACAGCATTGCTAAAAAGGCATTAAGAGTTAGTTATAAATCTAATTTTACAAAGCTTCTCCTCTGGAAATATTGAATTGCTAACTAGGGCATACAAAACCTTTGCTAGACCAATACTCAAATACAGCTCATCTGTCTGTAATCCACACTGTATATCAGACATTAATACAATTGAGCTAGTCCAGAAGTATTTCACGAGAAGAGTACTACATTCCACTGCTCGTAACAGAATACCCTATATCACTAGACTTGAAATTTTGGGCTTGGACAATCTTGAACTACGCTGCCTACAGTTGGACTTAAGCGTAGTACACAAAATTATCTGCTACAATGTCCTACCAGTCAATAACTACTTCAGCTTCAACCGCAACAATACAAGAGCACACAACAGATACAAACTCAATGTTAACTGCTCCAAACTTGATTGCAGAAAGTACGACTTCAGCAACAGAGTGGTCAGTGCCTGGAATGCACTACCAGACTCTGTTGTTACATCCTCAAACCCCCACTCCTTTAACCTCAAACTATCCACGATTGACCTCACCCCATTCCTAAGAGGTCTGTAAGGGGTGTGCATAATTGTACCATCGTGCCTCCCGTCCCTGTCCTATTGTCCCCATTTAATCATACCTATTTTCTGTATTCTTACTCATGTTTATACTTATACCTATTATTTTGTAAGTGATTAACAAATCAAATAAATAAATAAAATAATAAATAAATAAAATTTTACTACCAGTTCTGTGGGTGTGGCTTGGTGGGTATGGCCGGGAAAGATACTGTAAAATCTCCAGTTAGAGGTGGTATTTGCTGGTTCTCCGAACTGCTCAAAATTTCCAATACTGGTTCTCCAGAACTGGTCAGAACCTGCTGAATACCACCTCTGTGAAAGATTTATCATGAATTCCTTTTCTGAAAGAAAAAGACTTGTGTCCTTTGCCCAAAAGAGCATTAACTTTCTCCCTGGCCTGCAAGCATGAAATCCAAAACATCCAGTCCCTTGGACTGCAGGCTTTGGAAAAATGTTGTCTAGTTTGGCCCAGAGTGAATGAACAAAATTGAGTGAATTTTAAATAAGAAGATCCCGAATAACCTGCAGGGATATTTTGCAAGATTATCAGAAGTGAAGTCTGTCACATCAATAGTTTCTGGGTGGATTGTAGTAAGGAATTTTGACTCAAAAGGATGGACCAGTAGTTTTAAAACTTGTTGGAGAACATGAAAAGAATACATACATGAAAAGAATTATCAACATAAACATATTATTTGCCCTTTAAAAGCATGCACTAAAATTTCAGGTGCCCTGCTGTGACTGTTAAATTGTGTTTCCTAATGGATTACAGTTTTCACATTAGTTCGGCTGCAGAAGTACAAAAACACTCAAGAGCTGTCATCTCATCATTGTGGAGGGAGCATTCTTATAAAGGAGTTTGTGTGACAAGGGCCATTCAAAAGAATTGGAAAAGCTGGTCTCCACTCAAGGTGAATTATTTAATCTAAACCAGCTTTAAAATGGTGAGATCACCTAGTGAATTAGGTAGGAGAAATTAATAGGTTGAAGCACAATAAATTGGCCCAGCTATGTATCAACCCTGTAGCAAATCTTCTAATTTTACCTATATATTCATAAAACAATGCTTCCTGAAACTTAGCAATAGATTTTCTTTGAATGTGTGAGCTATATCAGTATTGATGCATGTATAGTATCCAGAAAACAAAGTATCAGATGCAACATATAGTACTACACTGAGTTTTTCTTTTATTTTCAAACATTATCATGTACGTACCTTAAAACAATCATTACAATGTTAGTTCAGGAGAGACTTCCACTTGTTGGCATTAGATCATTTAGAAGAGTCACATGTGTTTTGTAGGTCTCCTTGTCCCATGCTGCCAGAGAGCTCAGATTTCTTTTTATTGAAGACATAACTCAAGCTATAAAAATGAAATACACACAGGCAAATAGGTAGGAAAATATAACAACTGCTTTAGTATTATTACCAGAGGAAAAAAAATGATTTTGTGAACTGATAGACATTTTCTTTCCTGCTTGTATCATTATAAAATGTGTTCAACCTTCAGCATGGCCAAAACTTAATCTGTAGCATGACACATCTAATCTTCTTACCAAGGCCATTTTGGTAAGGCCTTACCAAGGCCATTTTAAGGAGGCTTAACCTCCTTAAACAGTGCTGTGTTTGGCATTTTCTGAAATAATCTTGTATGATTAGTCAGTCAACCATACAACATTATCATTTCATTATTACTGCCCACTGCAGAAAAGTAGCAGATGTTTGGCTACAATATGTTGATCTTGTTAGAAATGAAGAAAGGAGGCCAAGTTAGCATTTTTTTTTCTACATGAAATACACAGGCAAATATCGAAGAAAATATAACACATATATACACTAAACTTCTGATTTGGCATATAGTTTTAGGTTAGCCATGTAAAATAATGTGACTTTTTTCACCTTGCTTTGAAAATTGTAAGCCATGTTTTGCATTACTTAGCATCCTTGTCAATTGGATCATTACAAAATCAAATAATAAACATCATGATATCTGAAATATCCCCTTTTTATTTTTACTTCATGTAACCCATCATCCTTAAGCATTATATTTGTCTGTCATGTTTTCATGGCCATTTCTACAAAACCTTGGATATTTTGATTGACCCCAAACATTTCTATACTTTTCATAATCCTATTAGTGGAAGGGAATCAAATCCATTCTTGTACTCTTGTACTCAATCCAAGCCATACTTAAATTCACTCAATCTTACTTTGATTTTATAACGATTGCTTCATCAATAAGTACTGATCTTTAACTCCTCATACATTTTTGTCATTACCCTTTTGCTCAGCTGAATAATTTTTTCTTCAGACAGATGTATTATTTCAGTAAAAATTTTGGACAAACTAAGTATTTATCTTAAGTTCTGAGATGTGACTCCTTAAGTACAAATAGTTAGGACTGCAGAAAAAAAAAATTGCAACCAGCCTTCATTCCACTGGGGACATGTACACTGCATGAGCCAGAAAGAGGGCTGAGAAAATATCTATAGACTCCTCACAACCTGGTCATAAACTGTTTCAACTCCTCCCCTCAAGACACTGTTATAGGGCATTGCATGCCAAAACAAGTAGACACAAAGACAGCTTTCCCCGCCATGTCATCACTCTGCTAAACACATAATTCTCACAGCACTGCTTTATGCCTAAAGATAGCTAATCATGTAGTAGGACTGTATTTCTAATATCTTTCTTGCCTTTTCTATTACTTACTCCTATTGGTATCTTATGATTATCACTTGTTGGTTGTATCTTAAAATTTACGATTGTATCTTATGATTTATGATTGTACTTATGATTTATGATTTATTACTTTATTGCTTGTATGTATACTGAGAGCTTATGCACCAGAGACAAGTTCCTTGTGCATCCAATCACACTTGGCCAAAAAAGAATCTTCTATTCTATTCTATTCTATTCCAATTCCACTCCACTCCATTCCATTCTTTTTCTATTATCTTTCATTATTAAGAAGAATCTCTCTGTTGTCATTCAGTTTTCATTTGTTCTTTTCTTTAGTGCAATCTTAAACTAACCAGCTAACCATGCAAGTAGTTGGCTCATTTTTTCATCCAAATGCATGCAATTCATCAGTTTCAAGTTCACCTTTTTTTTTTTACTACTGTATTTTTCCCCTTTTAATTTATTTTTGTTGTGTAAACCCACAGTACTCTCTTGGTTGTGTTTGATGGCCAATCTGCCAGTTCTCTCTGGAACATAAAATTTCTTCATGTTTCTTTTTCTTTTTTTTCATTTTGATGAGGCTTGGAGCCAATTGTAGAACTGATCCAGATTTGTTCTAAGTTGTCCATTTTGTTTCTATGGTCTTACATGAGCTTCATACTAATTGCTTTTTCCTGATAATGCTTCATTCCTCAGTTATTTCTAAAATATCAGATATGATTTTGGACTGAATGTTGTATATTTTATAATATACAGCTTAAGTTTTTAAGCTTTCAGAGTTTTTTTCATTTTATTAAAATTGTTCACATCTTCTTTCACATTCAATTCTAAACTAATTTCCGATTTAGGTTTACCACTTTTCTTTACTTCTGCTTATTAATGACATGATTGTAAGTAGTGACACAATCAATGTATTAGAAAATGTGCCTTTTTTTTTTACTACAGATTGATTTTAAATTATTTCCAGTGCTTGATTTATATATCTCAGCCAAAAGCCTTGTTTTTGTTTGTTTTACAACAGTCTTTTTCTTCTTGTTAATTTTGAAAATCTTTTAATGACTTTTTCAGCTAATTCTTCTTGACTATTGGTTAGATTTAATCGCATGTTTTCTACAAATTGCTACATTTTCTTACCTAAGAAAACATTGTCTTGTGAATTTTGATTCTCCTTTCCTGTTTCCTCTGATAGATTGAAAAAGCCTCTGCCATTTATCTGAAGATGTTGGGTTTTGAGTCTTCATTGATCCACAAGACTGTACAGTAATGGCTGAATCCTGGATCGTTTCAAATGAGATGCATTTTTAAATCTACTTGCTGAGAGATTGGATTCAAAATAGCATTTTAAGACATCCTATTACATGTGGCTGCATTTTGTCTGTCTTCCAGTTGCCTTGTAATTTCTTCCTGGATCACCTAGCAAAGGGGCTACTGCATTGTCCAAGGTTGCAGGGCTGGCTTGCCTTTACTCTCCTATGTTTTATAGTTGCCACTGACTCAGAAATTGTCACCTCCTTTTCATTTTTTTTTTTTAGATTTAAAGTTATAGATGGTAACTATGCCTAGTTTAATCAACTCTTATCTTAACTGGGACAATTTAGCTATTTTGTTCCACAGGAGCAAAAGTTACCATTGCTTTGGCTGCCCTATGATTGTAATACAATGTTCTACCTTTAAAATATCATCTCAAAGAATTCTAATGAGAGTGAAAATATGAAATAGATGCACCAGATGTTCATTTCATCTATGAAATCAAACTTCTAGATTTTTTTTGGGGGGGGGGTAAATGCCAGCTTAGCTGATCCTTGTGTAATGACCATGTATCCTGTTCAAATTTTTGATGGCACTGAATGAGTGGATCCACAAACTTTTGGCCATTGTAGCATGTTCACAGTCACACAAACATAATTTAATATTTTACCTGATGGCTTCTCACAAGTCCTTGCCTTCCAACAGCAAGTGCCAGAACTGCCATTGCTAAATGGCACAGTTACATGGTTTTTCAACTTACAACCATGTCGTTTAAAATAGAGTTTCTTATCTCTGTTAGCATTGTTAAGCAAGGACTAACTGCACCACCATCTGCATGGAACTCGTCTCTGAGCCAGCAGAAGAACAGAGTTTGTTGGACTATTTGCTGGATGGTTTTGTTTAATTATAAAGTCATCTGAAGTGATTGGATATACCTATATTAGAAGACCTATATTTCAACTTTATTATTGGTTTCACTTCTTTCATTTTGTTATTTTCTTCCTAGGTGGCTTTTTAGTTAGTCTGTTGTTTTTTTGATCAGTTGTTCCCCAAAATTTAAAAGGATTGTTATCAGTGGTGGGATTCACATTTTTTTACTACTGGTTCTGTGAGCGTGGCTTGATGGGTGTGGCAGGGAAAGGATGCTGTAAAATCTCCAGTCAGAGGTGGTATTTGTTGGTTCTCCGAACTGTTCAAAATTTCTGCTATTGGTTCTCCAGAATTGGTAGAACCTGCTGAATACCACTTCTGATTGTTATAGCTTCAGTGCCTCTTTGGGAACAGAAGTGCTCTTCCAATTCTTACTTTTCCACAGATGATTTTCCACCTCTGTCTTTTTTCTTCTTTTGGCTTTCACTTGGGGCTTTGTTTATCTTTTTCTCCTTTTTACAAATGGATTTGGAAATGGCTGTCCATAGTGTATTATCATCAAGTACTGCATCTTTCTGTAGTATGATCTAATTTGAAAATAATTTGGTAAGGGGTATCAGTTGATCATTTAGATCAGTAGATCATTTAAAATAGATAGAAATTCTTTCAGTTGTAATATATCTGATGACCATTTCATGGAAAACCTGTTAAAAGCCTCATATTGTTCTCCCAAAATTGTATAATCTTTTGGAGACAGGAATCCCATGAACACGTCAAATAATTTGTCTCATTTGCTAGTAAGAAACCTTCAGCCATAAGTGGAAGGGGTTGAATTTGCCTTGTGGCATGGGGCTTTGTTGTTATAGGTTGAATTCTGATGCTGTGTGGCTTTAACAGAAATATGCTCTTATTATCCATGTGTTTTTTTTCTCTAGTTTTAGAGTTAGGTTTATTTGAAGGGATTTCAGCTTGCAATTTGTGAGGCTTTGTATTTCTATTACTCTATTCTCCCCCTAAGCAACCCAAGATAAAGTTTCATAAATGTAGGCATACCTTGGAGATACCGAGGGTTTGGTTCCAGACTACTGCAATAAACTAAATATTGCAATGCTTGTCACACAATATTACACGAATCACACAATTTTTTGTTTTCCAGTGCATATAAAAGTAATGTTTACATTATACTGTGGTCTATTAAGTGTGCAATAGCAATATGTCCAAAAAAGTACATACCTTAATTAAAAATACTTTATTGCTAAAAAATGCTAATCATCATCTCAGCTCTCAGCAAAGTATGCCTGTAATTAGCATTAGAGCTTACTCCATAAGAAGTTAAATGTAATTTAAGACTCAACAGCTCACATAAATTGTGGCTGTCTCTTCCTCCATCTCTCAACCTGGCAAAGGCAATCAAGTCAGATAATTCATTTGACATCTGATGCCCGAGGACTCACAGTTTCAAATGTGATCCTTGTTGACCCAAGCAATAACTGATCTGATATGAAAATATATATATATTTTTTAATATTCAACACTGCAATGGATTATGGAATGCACATATTCCAGGACATCTCTTAAAATCCTTTTGGTTCACATACCACTCAACACCATACAAGCTCAGTCACCAAAGAAAGCTTCCAAACCAAGGATGTTAATGATGATCATAATGATCATGATGATGGTGATGAACACAATGTTATTAGGTTGTATGATCCTTATGATAGGCTTTTGTCAGCATATAACTCAACATCATTGGATCACACAAGCCCAGCCACCAAGGAAAACTGCCATTGTGAGGAGGAGGAGGAGGAGGTGGTCATCCAGTGGAACAGATAGCTCCAAGGTCTGTAGATATGTCTACAGACATAATGACAATTATTGGCACCACATTTCCCTAATCTTTCCCCTCTGCTGGGGAAGAGGGGTGCAATGTATATGTCAGTTATAGTGAAGATACAGTTACTATTAAAGTAAGATGATGGATAAGAAAAATGTTGTTCTCCTCATACAATAAAATATCTTGAGCTGGTCCTCCTCATTCTCAGTGCTACCCAACTTCTGGAGGAACTTATAGGAAACTAAGGAAAGCCCCTATGGCTTATTCACACAAAGAAAACTTAGTATTCCATCATTATTCTAGCACAGCAGTGATAGACATCTCTAGGACAAAAATGTGTACTGATCAATTATGTTCTGTTTCAAAGAATATGAAAGACTTCAAACCTAATGTCTCACTGGAGTGTTGATCTCTCACAATTCTAAGTCAAATGGTTCTCCAAAGGTATTAGATAAAGGTTTTCAATAAATCTTTAAATTGAGTTTTCCTTCAAGTTTTTTTATAGGGGTTTTATATATAGCAGGCTAATTATAATATGTTGCAAATTCTTTTTATATCTTCCAAGCTAGAAGTAAAAACTTTTTATTGCTCACTCATGCAGCTGTTTCCCCATTCCTTTCATTGTTGATACAATAACTCTCCATTGTAATGTTCACTAATCTGTCTTTTTTATTGTTCTTTGTTGCTAAAACACGCTCTAGAAAGCATACGTAGACATATATTAGTTGTTGGTTTTCAAAAGCAGGTGAGGAAGGCTGTTGCTTTATACCTTCCACCCTCATATAGTATGCATTAAAAAGCAAGAAAATAGCTGAAGGTGAAAGGGAATGCTATAAGAAATCTGTGAACATAAAGCAGACAAAAAATGCATAACTGCAAGTCATTCAGTTAATGACTGGAAAACACAGAACAGATTCATCAGGGAAGCTTTACATAAAAATCCACTTTAATGGTGTCCATCCACCTTGCTGCTACTCATTGTCTTCTTCTCAAGCTTCTTAAAAGACCTGGGTCTTTACATCATCTATCCAAAATATGATAACTTGCGTCTGGTTATTTCTGCCTTGAATGAAATATCTGAGTTGATTCACTCCATGTTTCATTTGTTCTTTTTCTTGGTTGTCCACAGTATTTTCAGAAAAGTTCAAACATGTGAATATTGTTTTTCTATTCTGCTTCTTCTGAACTTCTGAAAGTTCAACTTTTGCTTCCATAGAAAGTCACAAGGAAAAACAATTACCATGTAAAATTTTGCACATATACACACATCGCAACAGCTGAATCTCTTTTACAATTGCTATTCTTCCAATGTGTATTTCTGAACTGTTGGCTTCTTTATTGTTGGTGGTCAATCCTAAATATCATAAGCTATCCACTATTTCAGTCTCTTAATTAACAATTTTAAAGTTAAGTTGCTGTACCTGTTTTCACATAGCCTTCTTCATATTTCATTTTCATCTATTTTTTCTCCTTGATTTTCATTACCAAAATTTGCAGTTCATTTTTTAGTTTCAGCTATCAGAGTAGTGTCATTGGCATTGCATGATTATTGATGTTTTGCTTCCAGTTTTAAAGCCATGCTGATCTTCTATCAATCGAACCTCCTTCATACTGTGGGTTATAATTAATAAATGGAGAGAGAGTATACAGCATTATCTCATTTCTTTGCAGAGCCACAGCCAGTTTGTTTCACCATGCTGTGTTTGGACTATGGCTTCCTGACTTATGTATAGATTTTGCATCAAAACAATGAGAAATTCCTATTTTCCTAAGAAAAATCCCATAGTTTGGTGTGATCAACAGAATTGAATGTCTTTCTGTAATCAATGAAGCACATCATAACTTCTTGTTGGTCTGCTTTGGCTTTCTCAGTTATCCAACATGCATCTGCAATAAAGTTTCTTCTTCCAATTTTTTCTAAAGCCACTTTGCATATCTGGCATTTTACTTCCTATGCATCAATGGTATGAACTGTATAATTCTTGGATCAATTATGATTCATACTGTAAACAAAAGTCCTTGCAGAAGCCAACTTGGAAGGTGAATTAAATGGATAATTAAAAAAATGTGCAGTTGAAACAAATGCAGAATTTATTGTTATTATATGTTTTTATTTATCAAAGAGCAACACAATACAAATCAAAATCCCTACTTTGATTGGAGTTCTTAGCTAAGAACCTAGAAATTATCCAAGTAATATCATAAAATACATCATGTGCCCAGCAAAGTGGGGGCTTTGTAAATCCATGGTTGATATAACACACACACCCCATCTATGTCTAGTAAGATTCACCAAGACAAAGATTAAAATTTTCTTAATGGACTTAGAGTTAGGTTGACATGGGCACAACTATAAAAGATGGATGAACCCATGGGAGTTTGAGGGATTTATAAGCAACTTCGTTCTAATGAAAAGGTTTTTACTAAACAGACTTCATTAGCAGGATGCAAACAGCACACAATAGATAAGCAAACAGTTGCAATGCTGTGAAATAGATATGCCACCATTAGACACATGTGCAAAGGTTTTAGGACTTTCCCATTTATTGAGAATTGTGTAAATGGCCAAATATGGATTACCCAGTGTTACTGTGCAATTTGAAATGCCTTGTGTGAAACTAAGTTTGCTTGTATATTTATGGGGTCCTTTATCTGGGAACATCACTGAACATTATCTTGCATGTCTGACAAAGACTCTGCAGACTCTAAGCAAAATCTCTTGGAGATTTTAATCTAAACTTGATAGTGGCTGAGAAAAAAAGGGATGCTAGGTTTTTTCTTCCAGGTATTTCTCTTACATAACTTAAGTGATAAGTGTAGATATGGCCTTGGTTTCCTCCTTTTTCTCTTCCTGATATTTCTTTTCCTTCTCTTTGTCCTATTTTCTCCTGCTAGTCCTTCTTTTCTTTTGGTGTCTTTCTTTTTCTCTTTCTGGGATTTTGAAAGTCAACTGAGGGCCATACAAAACCAGGCCAAAGATCTCCTTCCTTCCTTCCTTCCTTCCTTCCTTCCTTCCTTCTTTCTTTCCTTCCTTCCTTCCTTCCTTCCTTCCTTCCTTCTTTCTTTCCTTCCTTCCTTCTTTCCTTCCTTCCTTTCTTACTTATTTACTTACTTACTAACTTATTTACCTTACTTATAACTTCTTTCTGAAGACTAATTTCTGTCATGATGGCAAGACATACATTCCATTATATAGCAGGCATGGTTGTTGCTTCGCCACATTTCTCCCACCTTGTTTCCTCCCATATTATGTTAAATTTCTCAATTTCTAGGAAACATTGCTTCAAAAAACCTATTGTACTGCACCCCAAAATAGCTGTAAATTAGCACACCATGTCAGGTTAGTACATTATTTAAAATATATGTTTTACCACTTGATGAATATCTCTATTAAATGTTTTCAAGACTGTTAAGACTGTTGTTCTTATATAAAATATTATTTGAACAATAAAAATTAACTAATTATCATTCACAGCATTTTAGCAGCTACACATGTTCAAGTAACCTTTAGCTGAGTGGTAATTATAAATAGCCTACTGGGGGGAAATGGAATCAAATTAACCAGCTTTTTAGTGTCTGTCAGGAATTGAAGCAGGCATAAACAATAGGAAAGAATAAAGACATATTTTAAATATTAAAAACTTTTTTACAAGCAGTAAAGCTACAATAATAAAAACAAGCATGGACCAAATTCCATCCCATTTCTGTATAATCTAGTTTCACAGATTTATAGTAGAGCATAAAATTGTACAGTAAAGTCCCTTCACAGTAAGGTCTCTCATCATCTGTCACAAACAACTGCATTGCAGATTACTGACCAAGATACCCTTGCAATGAACTTTCTTTCTTTCTTTCTTTCTTTCTTTCTTTCTTTCTTTCTTTCTTTCTTTCTTTCTTTCTTTCTTTCCATTAAAAGTACTGAAAATATTTATTTTTTAATTGAGAATACATACAGCTTCAAACATTCATTGCTCAACCATGCAGCATCACCAGTAGAATTTTTTTAAATTGGATCGTACTACAAAGAATATAATTAAAGCATAATGTAATAATATGATCCATTGATATGTCTAATGGGCAATTAAATTTTATTTTATTTTATTAAATTTAGAAAGCCACCCCACTCCCAATTGATTCAGAGTAGCTTACATTATTAAACAAAGAAAAAATTTAAAAGAATAATAATACATAAAATGTACACGACATAATTAAAAAAAAAATTCAACCATAGAATGAACAACCAACCTAACCAAGGCCTGGGAAAATAGTCATGTTGTCAAAGACTTGCAGAAGTTGAAAAAAATTATTTAAACTCTCAGTATATATATATATACTGGGAAACAGTATATAGTGGATGGCTAATGGTTTTTTCTGCATTGTATTTTTCAGTCAAAAGATGTGTGAAGACAAAAAGAACCCCCCAAAATACCAATTAATACCAAACTTTATTATTAAAAAATGCATGCATTATAAAATCACTTTCTCGCTGACTTTATTGTTTTAAAAAAACCTAGAGTTCAAATCTTACATAAATGCATATTTTTTTTAATTCCACAGGGTAAGTACCAAGACAAGACCAATTGATTATTGATTTATTGTATTGGTTTATTGATTCATAGTGCTGTCTTTTTATTTTAATTGCACACAAGAAGTCCAACTTCCTCTAGAAGACCATGAAAGTACAATAAAGATGGACAGATGTCCTATGCATTTTATTCTGAGTATTTAGACCAGCAATAACAGTTATGATGATGACACACTTGATCAAGATGTCGTACAATTCAGAAATAAAACAGTAATTGCAAAATAAATCCAGCAAAATTAGGTCACAACTTAATAGGTAAAGCAGATATTAACATTAAGACAAATTACACAAAACCATGCTTACTTAAAGAAATGCCCAAGTTAAAATAAACCAACACTGAGGAGGTAGAAAGGGGTGGATAATCAGACCCTACTTAAGCCATCTAACCATCTAAGTCTTTAACCCATTTTAAAGTCCATTAAACTTTGACAGAAATGAAGAGGACAAGGGAGCTGATTCTAGAGTTAATTTTGACTCTGAGACAAGGTAGAGAAGGCAGGCCCTAGTCAGATAAATATTAGAGCCTTTTTGGATTGTTGAAAGAAATAGCATCAGAGAAATACCAGTGGAGGGGTACTCTAAACATAACCACCAGTATTTTAAATTGGACACCTGACCCTGCTTTGAATCTGTATCTTGTATCTGATTTGATGAGTAGAGTAGAGTAGAGTAGAGTAGAATAGAATAGTAAAGCAGAAAGCTACCCCTATTATATTTTCCTATATTTCCAATTTATTGCTTGCAGAATGGATGGAAATAGATACTTAG
Organism: Laticauda laticaudata; assembly: GCA_004320025.1. NCBI lineage: Eukaryota > Metazoa > Chordata > Lepidosauria > Squamata > Elapidae > Laticauda > Laticauda laticaudata. The sequence continues at coordinate 22,576 of BHFT01037105.1, forward strand.
GTATTTTAGCACCATAGCATGGTGGAAAGAATAATTTGGGAGCCACATAGCTAAACAAATAGTCCAACACAAGTATAACATGAAAAAGTATGCTTTCATAATCAAAAGCATGGCTTCAAATGAATATGCATTTTGGTGGAATTGAAATTTTATGTATTGATTCTGTATTTTGTCAAACATATCAGACCCTGTTCTGTCAAATGAACTGGAATGTCACTTGCTTTAGTTAGTTAGCTCTCAATTATTCAATAATACTTATAAGTGATCCCATAAGTGGGCTTCTAGACACTGGTATCCTCAAAATTTATTACATAAGTTGAAGTGTTCTTGCCAGTGTCCACTACCAGCAATACTCTCTTTGCACACAATGCCCAGGAGATTTTGGGGACTGACATAATTCCCTTAAATTAACTTCAAAATTCATCATTATCACATATTTCAGTTCAGCACGATCAATACACATTTTAGACTATTTCTGCTGGGAGATCATAAAGTTATGTCAGAAATGCTTGAACATGAATGTCACTGGATTTTGATCTTTACACTTGAACTGTTCTTCAGGGCATGAACTTGCTAGTTGGCCTTTAGTCCAAGTCCTGCAACACATGGAAGTTGGATTTTAATATCTTGTTTTGTTTGTTTTTAATTACAGAGGTTGTTTAATGAAAGTATAAACTAATGATGCATTGATTCATCTGATTGCCTTGGATAAGTTAAGTGCTGAATAATGCGTGTCCATAGCCAAGGTCAAACCTTCTTATCAAGAAGCTATAATTTATTTCAAAAAGTCAACAATATAAACTTGGAGGTCAAAAAACATTGAAAACATTTAACCAGCAATCATTTATTATCCATAGATCAGCATTTGATAATCCCAGATCAAGGTTCATTAATACTGTATATTTTGGTATTTATTAATAACAAGAACAGTAAGAGAACATTTGTGCTTAATGCTACCACTTTAAGAGTGGGGGACTTGGTGCTTACCCATTTTCAGTAGAATATCTTAATAATAAATAATATTTAGTTCCAGTATAGTCACAATCTGCAGTGTCTGACAGCATGGCTCTCCTTTATCTACTTAAAGTATAAACACTATATTTTTTCTGTTCCCCACTAACCTGTAAAGGAAATGTAAAGAAATGTAATTCTTAGAAAGCACAGCTTTATTTGTCACATCTATCACTCTGAATGAGATCAATATTATCCAAATTACCTACTCATGATTTAATGAGTCTCAGACTTGATGGAAAAAGAAATGGGTATTATTGAAAATGCACTCTTTAGCATTAGCTGAAAATTAGTGATGCTTCTGTTTAATTGTATTATCCATATATGCATCCTCATTAGCCATGCTAAAAAATTAAGTAATATCTAAATGAAAATACTGAAAGTGCTAATTTTGTCACTATGAACAGAATTTATAGCAGCCTGATAGACTTTTTCTTTTCCATAGCATCTAGCTTGAAAACCTAATGAACTATGAATCATGCGTACTTTCCACTGAGTGAAAAGTATTTTAAAAATGTGATATCAAGAGTAAATCAGAAGGTGCACATTTAAAAATTGGAGAGTATCATCTGAATATTTATTTGAAAGTTTTATTTTTCAGATACCCTGTCATTAAACTACCAGTATTTCAGGATTCAGGAGACAGCTGCCTGAAAGTAATATGTAATTTTTTTTTTGCAGTAAGCAACAGAAGAATAAGGATCAAAAAATATGTTGAAAATTAAGAGCTTGTAACACACAATTTGGAGTACAATAGTATCTACAGTACTCAATGGGCATTGATCTTCAAATCTCAACCTTCAGTTTTATATTTTTGACTGAATGTAACAATCCAATTCTGAGTCAAAAGCTTGAATAAGCATAATTCTATGCCTCAAAAAAAGCTTACAGAGGAAAGAACCCAATAGCTGGGTTTTATTACTCTAAATTTTATACTCTAAATTTTAAGAAGTCTTAAAAGGGTCAAATAAATTTCCTTTTGTTTTTAAGATCCCTCTAACTCATCATTTTAAATCCTGCAGACCACTAATATGAATTTTGGCTTGCTGACATTTTCCCAGGATCTCTGCAGAAAGCAGAGACCCTGGGAAAATCCCCAAAAAAGTCTGCAGGAAAATTCCCCACCCCATTTTCCTACCAATCAATCATTCTTTTATTTGGGATCACAGGATACCATCTCTAGGAGAGAGAAAGACTTTTGGCTTCATGCAAGGAAAGCAGCAGAAGCAGCAGTAGTTTTTTTTCTCTCCCCCAAACTCCACCAGGAATGAGTCTTTGTGAGACTTGTTGTGTCAGCACAGCTTCTTGCAATAGGATGCTTGCAGGGTCCCAAAGAATCATTTCTGGCAGAGTTTGGGGGAGAGAAAGAAGGACTTCTGCTGCTTTCCTTGCATGCAGCCAAAAGCAGAAGAAAAAAGCAGAAATAAGCAGCCTGGTGGCCAGGCCAGGTGCCTGGGGTGAGTGAGGCAAGTTCCCCCCTCCACCGTTTCTCTCCTCTCTCACTACCTTGTGTTGTTCACAATGCAAGCAATTAAGCCTTACATTCCCATGGACCATGTGGGCGGTGCAGTCTTGTGTTCCTACGCAGCCTGGAATAATTGATTTGGGGGGTGCTTTCTCTGGAGACCACCAAAAAATTTTCATGGACCACCAGTGGTCCCTGGCCCACTGGTTGATGACCACTGTTCTAGATGGTGCGACTCATCCAGTTCGCACAGTTCAGGAGAACCAGTTGTTAACTTTTTGAGCAGTTTGGTGAACTGGTTGTTGGAAGAAATCATTAGGGCAGAGAACCGGTTGTTAAATTATTTGTATCACACCACTGCCTCTAAACCAGTGTTTCTCAACCTTAGCCACTTTAAGAGGTGTGGACTTCGACTTCTAGAATTCCCCTGCCACTTTGACTGGGGAATTCTGGAAGCTGAAGTTCACACATATTAAAATAGCCAAGCTTCAGAAATACTGCTCTAAACCTTTAAGTTGGCTACATGCCTGAGAGGAAGAGGCCACCCAATAACACTCTGAACCCCTCTCTGAAATAGTTATTCATTTTTCAGAGATAAGAAATCTAAAAAAATAGTAGAAAATGGTTTGCTCAGGCTTTCAGTGCCACAAAGTCAAGTAACCCATTTGGCTCAAACAATGATGTATTCTTTTCAACACTAATTGTGAGAAATCATAGAAGGCTGAGGCTTTGAAGAAATCAGGGGACTGGCTTAATTGTGAAGAACTGTTTGACCTGATCCTGAAAGTTATAGATTTTCTTGTATTATAGAATGAATTATTGTAACATTAATCATGGAAGTGATGTTGTGTGCTCTTTACTGGTATTGAGCTGAAATATCCCTAAACATTTTGGAGGTTTACTGGAAGACAAAGTCACTTATAGTTGCTCTGATTTGGATTCCAGTTGGACAAAATCCATATGGCAAGTCTCATATCAAGGATTCATTTGATTTAACAGAGTCAGAAGCTAAAAGTCTTCTGTAGTCTGAATTCTGGTTCAATTGTCATTGTTTACCTCCTATATCACCCACCCAGTATGTTGTAAGATTCATTACATACTGATTTGAAGAGATGTTATTACAAACAAAGCATTCAAATTAGGATGTGGCTCTCAGGACTATTTCATATATGCTTATCACAAATGTACTTTGCATTTTTTGTCTGATAATGCTTTTTTCCTCTTAATTCTAATTTATGTTAAATAAGTTTTAAATTAACACTCATTTCTACTGCATATTAATAGTAACTGTAAAAATGGTAGGTTTATTATGGCAGTCTGCTAAATACATACATTATTTCTAGTACTTAGATAGGTTAGAACATTCCTTCAAAATTATTCAAAAGCAATCATCTAATGTAATATAATCTAATATAATGTATAATAATTATGCTGTGTGTGATATATCATCATTCATCATCATTATCATTTTATCCATTGTCTCTCCAATGCAGGATGAAGGCTTCTTCTGCATGTCTCCAACCAATATGGTCCTGAGCTTTCTTTTGCCAATTGGGCCCACAATACTTGGGGATGTCATCAATTAATCTTGTCTTAGGTCTTTTTTGTGGATACTTGTTATTAAATGGATTCATTCTATGACCACCTTGATCCACCTGCCATCAGTTCTTGCTATGTGACCAACCCATTTCCATTTCAATTCTTTTACTCTCTTGATGGTATTGTATACTTTTGTTTGTTCTCTATCCATGTGCAAGTTTTTCTATCTTGTCTTGTAATGCCAAGCATGTATCTTTCCATGCCTCTTTGTGCCACTCATAGATTTTGTATCAATTATAAGGTTAGTATCCATGTTGAGCTCTATGTTAGAGCAGGTAGCACAAAATTATTGAAAATTACACTTAGCTTACCCAATGCCTGCAATCAAATTTAACACAGTGGTCTAGTTCTTCAGATTTATTTTTAAGCAAATGGTTTTCCTACTTTGTGTCTTTGTAGCTCTTCTGGGTCTTATGAGAAGAGAACAACATCATCTGCAGATCTTAAGTGATTTGAATAGGTGCCATTGATTTTTATTCCATCTTTTGCCCAGTCTAGTTTGTGAAATATTTCTTCAAGGAGAAAAGGACTGAGAAAAGGATATGTGATATCGTATAACCTTGTCGTACTCCTCATTCTATGATGATTTCTACTTTAAGATCATTAAGGCAAATTGTCACCATTGTTTTTTCATACATTGTAGTAAGTTTATGTAAACAGTGTTTATGCATTGGTTGAGCAATGCGTTAATTACTGCTTGCTGGGATATTGAGACAAATGCTTTTTCATAGTCAATGAAGGCTATGCACAGAGGCATGGTGTATTTGTTGTGCACTTCAGTGACTTTCTGAACAACCTGGATGTGATCCATTGTGCTATACCCACTTCTGAACCCTGCCTGCTCCTTTGGCTGTGCATCATTTAATGTTATCAATGTTCTTTTTGCTATTTTCTTGGTGAAAAACTTATAGATGAGTGAAAGTAGGCTTATTGGACATTAGTTCTTTCAATTATCTTGACACCCCCCCCCCCTTTTCTTGTGTATAAGAATCACTTCAGCATTTCCCCATGCATTGGTTATTTTTTTCTTCTCTGAGGCATCTTCCAAATCTTGCAATAGAGCAAAGCAATTTGATCGATTAAGCTTAAAATCACTGTTTTCCTTTGACAGCTTATCACACTTTATTTTTGTTTTTCATGATGTCTTTATTATTTTTATATGCTCTTTTTGGCAGTTTATCTTCACTTTAGCTTGTACCATTCTATGGTCACTTCCAATGTTAAAATGATTGATGACAGTACAATTGGCAGAATATGGTTTTATCATTGACATGATGTAGTCAGTTTCGCTTGTTTACCCGGATGGAGTATTCTGTGTCCTTTTCCTGCCAGCCTTTTTCTTGTAAAATGAGTGGATGATGTAAAGTTCCTCTCCTTCAGCAAATCTACTATTCTGTCATCTCTATTGTCTCATTCTCCACTTCCATAGGGCCAGTCCTTTTTTTCCAGGTATTGTTCTTCCTATTCGTGCATAAAGTCACCCATTGGCATTTTTTGTTATCTTGAAGGCAAGCCACATCATTGTAAAACTCTTCAACTTCATCATCACTATACCTTATTTTGGGCACATAAGCTTGGATGATTTGAAGTTTGTATTGTTTGTTCAATTGAATGATGCATTGGATTACTCTGTCTGATATACTTTCAAACTTTACTACAAAGTCTTTCAGCTTTTGGTTGGTGAGAAAACCAACTTCGCCATATCATCCATCTTTGGTACCTCCAAGGTAGAACCCAGCCCTATTAAGTTCAACTAAAATTTTACCTTTTCATCATGTTTCACATAATCCAATGATATCCCAATGTATATTTTTGAGTTCAATCAGCAGTTTTTCTAATCAAGCATCTGTTTTCATTGTTCAAATGTTGATCATTCCTATGTGCAAAGTTCAAAGGCAGTCTGATTTAACCCAGTGATTCTTAGCATCCTCTGCCTTTAGGCAAGTCTTCCCACTGCCATGGATAGTGGCCCTAGGGCCTTCTGTGAATGAGGGCCATTTTTGAGGTTATATTGGCATGTGGAAGGAATAGACCATAATCTGCTATACTGGTCCAATGCGGATTGGTAGATGTGATCATTGTTAGTTTGGGGTATCCTTCATGGCCTTTCACCATGGGAGACCCTTCTGCACACATACATGTCCAATGACATAGTCCATGATTTTATTTATCCACACAAACCCCTTTGCCTTGTCAAGGCTCCAAACATAGAAAGAAATATATAATGTTATCTAATGTGAATGAGGGCAAGAACAGTTTACAAAGAGTTGTCAGAATTGGTTGCCTAGGTGATTTGCAATAACTGTCAGCCACAAATCTTTTTAAACCCAGAAGCCAAATTATTAAGTAGTTTTGTGGTTCTTGAGCTCCATTTTATTATTGAGCTTTTATACTAGAATTCAGTCAAAAGTAACAGGGGAAAAAAAATCCCATTTTTGAGAACACATACTTTATTCCATCTCTGCTAAACTATCTTAAAGAGTTTTTGCCAAGTGCTTTCCAAAATAATCAACCCTTACAGTTTAAAGACCCATGCAACTACTTTTTCTTTTTCAAGAAATATATTAAAAAGCTTATAATTATCTGAAGATTTATTTGATCTCATGAAGTGGTGGAGATTTATTTTTATTTTTATTTAACCAGCAGTTTGTTTTCATTTTTTTCACCTTCTGTCAATGGAAGGTTGAATCCAAACATATTCAGTATTCAGTGTATTCTTCTTTTGTATCTAAATATATTGACATCTTGTAATCTTTTTGTTCTGTTGCCAAACATAGGCAACGACCACAATTGACTGGTGGTTCAATACTTGTAATTGCCCTCTTTTGTTTTATTTATTTATTTTATTTTATTTGGTTTGTCAATTGCTTACAAGATAATAGGTATAAGTAAAAACATAGTTATG